>JADRCD010238724.1:0-34374 GCA_019843815.1 Montemys delectorum
ATATATATATATATATATATATGTATAATGAAAAACAGACCAACCTTCGAAATCTTCCCTGTTTCCAAAATATCACGAAAAAAAATTCTCGTATCTACTCACTCAGGAGGCATGCTGCTAGCTCACAGCAGCACACACTCACACTCACACACACATACACTTCCATATCACACACTCACATGCACACACACACTCACATGTACTCATACACAATCATTTGTGTACACACACACACTCACATATACACTCTCATACACAAACACACACAATCACTTTTCCTACTTCCTCCATTTTCTCCAATGCAACCCACCCTTCCAGCAGCCCAGAGCCAGCAGCATCCACGCTCACATGGGTCAGACCTGCCTACACTGTTTGCCTAAAATACTCGTGAGTATATACAGCGTGGTACGGAACTAATTTTTGAAACAAGTGTGGGGCTCCAGGGCACTCTGCCATTTCCTCCTGTCCCTAAAGCTGTTAAAGTAAATTATAGGGCTGGGAGAAAGAGAGGCCAGCTGTGCTTCAGCTGCAGCCCCAGTTGTTGTGACAAAGTGAAAAGTATGGGCACCAACAGATCATTAACTGCAAGGCCAAAAATAAGCTGATGATCAGCTCACACGCTCAGCTTGGAGAAAGTACAGACCAGTCTCATGCCAGGATGGTCCAGCCCAGGATGGAACCCATTCTTCTACTTAAAGAGAATTGGCAATTGCATCCAGCATACTGCTTCACATTCCTCATATTCTATCACACTGGGCAAGTCTTGCTTTTTTTCTAAACCTTTTTTTTTTTTTTTTTGAAATTGACAGGAGCTAGTGTCTTGTGTTTAAATTTTCCCCACAGTTTCCTGTTGGGCTGCCTCTTGGGCTAAGTTCGGTTTCACTGTTGACTATAATTACTGCAAGCCTTGTGAGGAGAGCTGAAAAATCTAAGTTGACGTTAAAGGTGCATTACACTTGAATAAACCCAGAGACAGACTATCACACGCTGGGTTGGAGCTACCCCTGTGTTCTGTCTAGATTAACCAATTTTGACGGCCGTTGGTGTGCGCAGCCCTAATAACCGCCGGGTGCTCACGGGAACTTGTAAACACTGCTCATAAATAGTTGCTAAAGTGTGAGGTGAATAAACATTACCTCAATGGTTTGTGAAGATTGGCCACAACGGAGCCAAATTGTGCTTTGAAATAAGACCTTCCTCATTTGAAAGGCTTGGAGGCAAACACGATGATAAACTGTGGCTCCTTCAATCCCTTGGCTTTTGGGGCATCTGCAAATGGCCATATGTAGCTGCCTTTCTCTCAAATGTTGTGGCAGTATATAGTTCTGATACCACATGAGTCTGTATGTTCTGAGTATATGCATTTTTAGCTTGAAGAATCAATCCATGGACACCTGTTTTGAAAATAAAACCCCAAGGCTCAGGGAGCATGCTCCAGGCTGTGCCATGGACCTATAAGAAGGTGTAATTTTTCAAAATGTCTACAACCTGGCCTTCATGATGCCTGTTTGCCGCATGAGATGTCTTTGGGACAGACATAGAGTAGCCTTGCCCTGTGTGGAGCAGGTATCAGGGTTTTGAGTAGCATGGGTCACAGTCTTTGAGGCATGTGTTATAAGAGTTTGTATTTTGTATCTGAGGAGACTAAGATTTAAGGAGGTTGGCTTATTGGCCCAAGATCACATGACTGGTAGCATCGCTGGGATTTCTGGCAAGCTGCCTTATCTCTCTTCCCTTGGCTGCCTTTCCTGCCTGTGATTTTGTTCATAGACATTTTCACTTTTTCATATGAGGTAAAGGAGTGCTGAGCCCTTTGGACAAAAGGTCTAGGGGTAGAGGGTGGGGAGGCAGTGTGGGGTTAGAGGCCTTGCACTCAAGCTTGTCTGTGGAGAATCTGTAACCCTCCTTGCTTGTTCCTCTTATGTCCATACAACCCATAGCCATGATGGGGAGGTAGGACCACCCCTTAAAGAAACAGCATCTATCAATGAGCCATTTTGCTAAGCTGGGCACTTTGCTAAGCTGCGACATGTGTGTGTCACTTGTTTCACTGACCTCTGCGACCATTTTGTTCAGAACCCAATGTCTAGCTTATTTCTTGGAGTTCCTTCTTATAGTCCCCTAAGGATTGGCAGCGTGCCAACAACATGGCTCAAGTCCAACTCAAGGGCTGCTTTTCTTCGAGTCATCCCAGTGTATCCATAAGGATACATCTATCCAGTCAATCTCAGGCAGAGATTACCATTGGCTTCCTTCCCAAGTTCATCTTCCTTTTTTTTCACTACTGAGAGGAGATGATGGCTCTGCAGCACATGTGGGGGCTTAGAGCATCCTCAAGTCTATTGTGTCTTGCAACCTTGCAATTGTGAGTTCCCAGAAATATGACCAGCAGTCAGCATTCATCAGCTGGCTGACTTGGGGAAGTGCTGGTGAACTAACTTCTATTTTATTATGTATTACTATTCATTCCACAGGTAAGAGAGGAAATCCTGCTCTTGAAGGGTTAGGCTGAAGAATAGACGGACATACGTAGTTTATATGTAGTAGCAAGATTCTGACACAAAAGTATCTGTAATGGTAGTTATTACATAATTATTCGTGTGCATACTTGAACATGCTAGAAAAATGTGTAAATAGATAAAGCATGGGTTATATGCTTCTTGAGACTAAGGGACATCTGTCTTACATGTAGTGTTAGCTTCTTCAGCCTTCACACATGTTGTGGACGCCTGCTAAATATTAAACGTTAAAAGAATTCATGTACTTGCATGTATGTCTGCATGAAGCAGCATATGTAATATGAGAACACATGTAATCAATGCAGTAGGCTCACGGAAGCTCACAGGAAGGCATTTGAGACATAGTTTTATGAACTTTGAATTTCGTCAGTCATTTTCGATCATCTTCGAATCCCCCAAGAGACCCAACAGACAGTTATTTGAGGACTGATGTTGCAATGTTTTGTGGTCCTTATGGTGGAGTGCATCAAGAGCTTTATGTAAAGGAAGAGAGAAAGTCCAGGCTCTGGATTTCAGGACTAAGCCCGTTTCCAGAGCCCTGGTACTGCTGGCTAGGAGAATGCATGTCTAGAGTCACAGCAATGCACTGTGACAGAAGTTATTTATTACATACTCCCTAGTGCTACTTATTTGTTTCTGTGTCTTGAAATCTGCCCGTGAAAGGGAGCTCAAGTGTGCCCATGAGCAAAGGGAACAATTCTCATTTGTTTTTTGACAAACAACGTGGGCAATTGACCCTACTGTGTCCCCAGTGAGGGCCCAGGGTCTTGGGGGCCAACGGGCTGGACCAGGAAATGTCTCACACTTTCCCACTACAGGACACTTTCGTACCTACCTTTTTTTTTTGCCATGCCCTTTGTTCTTGTGAGGTTTTTGCTGTTAGAAAGGTCATAGAGATAGTCTAAAAGCCAAAGACTTATTTAAAGGGAAATATTCCCTCTTACTATTTCTGTGTCAATTGAATGGATTCTCCAGGGCCTTTCTCTCCATAGGCTGTCAAGGCAGACAAGACAACAGCCTGCCAGAACTCCATCCACTTCACAGGCCGCTGTTAGAGCCCAGGAATGCGTTCCCAGTTCTTACTGTCTCTGCTGGCTTTTGTTTTTTTCTAATGAGTGGGATCTTGGGTGGGCAAGAGATTTCACTGGGCAATCTTAACTTCTCATCCCCTCCCTCAAAGCCCTAGGATATTTTAATTCTTAGCCTTGGTGCCCAGCACTTAAAGCACATGAAAAGGAAAGCTTTAAGCTTGAAGTTGAAAGAAAATACCAGAAATGGCTTTTGGAAGCAATGAAATATGGCACTCCATGGATGAGACAAGCAATAATGCAGTATTAGCCATAGATTTCATGAGCAAATTTCAGGGTTGCACGGGCCATTAAGAGCAAAACAAAAACCATAATTGCCCTTAATCTCTATTCATTCTGTATGTGTAAATCCCGTTCAAAGGGAGATTTCGAGGGGGAAGATCAAGAGAAAAATAAGCAGGGACCTTTGGACAGGGCTGGATTTGATCCCCTGCCTTTGAAGACTTGTGAAGGGTTAGGAAGGGGTGGGTCTTGGGGGAGGGAGCCCTCCCCGAGTACTGATGCCAAGTGACAAGCTCTCAGAGACTTGACTTGGGTGTATTGTCTGTGCTGGTTCCTCCGAATCCAGTGTCACCTTTTGTGCAGGTTCAGTACTTCTGCTAGGCTTGTGGCTCTGAAGCCTAACAAAATGATCACTGGGTTGTGATTCAGGAAAGGCAAGATTCTCCCCCTCAGCTGACCCCAAGGAATGAAGTCCCAGCCAGTTCTTCACTCCTTTACTTGCGCCAATAGGGACTTGAAATGGGAGATAATAGGATGTCATGATCTTGAGTTTGTAGCAAAACACATTTATTTCCCAGTATGAAGGAGCTCCAGCTGAACACCCTGACATACTGTGGTACAGCCAGATGTCACAATTCCATACAGAATAAGAGTTCCAGGGACTCTCAGCCTGTAGTCCCTTGGGAGCAGCATTGGCTGAGTGCTTGTTTCAGAAGAAAGGGTAAGCGAGCACTCACCTGCCCCGCAGTGATCATTCTGTTAGGCTCCAGAGCCACAAGCCTAGCAGAAGTACTGAACCTGCACAAAAGGTGACAGTGGATTCAGAGGAACCAGCACAGACAATACACCCAAGTCAAGTCTCTGAGAGCTTGTCACTTGGCATTTAAGAACAACCTGGATATCAAATGCCATACCGTCACAGAAGGTCTGGCACTGTACTTTGTGGAACAGTAACATGGGTAAACATTGGAGCAACAAAATAATCATGAGCCAACAAAGTCTTATTTATTTCCAGGTTCACAGGAAGATTGGTTGGGTTAGCACTGAGTGGTAAGTCCCCCGAGAAGCACTCCTCCATCCCTTGCTCTCTCCTTCCACACGGCAGGTATTTTTCAATGAAGCTCATTAACTCCCATCCTTGACATGTATTTGATTTAACCACAATTCCACTTAGACACTAATTAACTCATTCACACAACCATTTTGTGGTACTGGAGATTGAACTTGGGGCCGAATGTATGTGAGGAAAGGGTTTTATTGGTAAGCTACGTCCCCAGCCTCATTTTAGATTTTAAGCTCTCTTGAGCTTCTTTCTATTGTTATTGCAGACAGATTATCTTTCAGTAAGTTTTTTCTTCCTGAGGTTTAGAAAATCAAGTTAGACTCCAACATTTGGTTTCAAGATAAATGAAGACTTGGAATGAGTAGCTCTCCCCTGGGTACTCAGAAGCTTCTGAACCAGGAATACTCAGATTTGGCATGGCTGGTGTTGAACAGGATTCGGGCTGGTTCTCATATGTCTGATTTTTTTCATTGGATTTAGGGTAGTTAGCTCTTTGGCCTCTTGTTTTGAGTCTGAAGTTTCTCTTAGCAGCTTCTCTTTCCCAATGGGTAGATGCTGGACTGCTAATTCCTTTTTGGGTACCATTCTGACCTTCAGCCCTAAACACTTGCATCTCATCCCTCTGTAATTGGAGAGGCCAGCGAGGCACCCTACCTTCTGCACATTATAGCATTTTGATCAGTTAAACTTTTAAGGGTGCTTTCTTCAAGCCACGTCAAAAGCTGCTTCTAGTTTTGTGACCCAGCTGAAACTTCTCCTCAGATTGTCCCTTAAGGGGACACAGGTGGCTCTTCAAAAATTTTCTTTATACAAATTATGGCACTGAATTGGACAATCACCCTCCTGGGACACGGAGAGGTCGTTTTGCTCAGATTATTGCTCCATGAAAAGTTACAGTTCCCGGTACCCCAGCCTGTGGCTTCCCATTACAGGGGTTCTTTAGGGGCAGAAAGCTGTCAGGAGCCCCAGCCCTCAGCCAGAGCAGCTTTGTGGTGCTTCAGGATTCCTCAGCTCGGGTATGGATCTGTCTTAGTAGCTTCTGGAAACTAATGTGGACATTTGCAAATGTGTTGTAACAATGTTGTGGACAAAATTTGCTACAAAATTATTCAATTGAAAGGTATGAATTTAGGCAGAGCTAATAGAAGTGAACAGTGGGGAAATAGGCACACATTTATTCCCGGAAAGGGAAAGATTTTCCAGGATAAGAAGCGATGGGAGGACTCACCAAGGAGAGATAGGTGGACTTGATTTCATGAGATTAGCAATAGTTATGTACATCTTTATATTTTAAAGACTTTATTGAGCCAGGCAGTGGTGGCACATGTCTCTGATCTTAGTACTTGGGAGGCAGAGAGGGGTAGATCTCTGAGTTCAAGGCTAGCCTGGTCTACAGAAGCAGCCCCAGGATAGGCAGAGCTACACAAAAACAAAAACAACAACAACAAAAATGTTTTCAAAACAAAACAAAACAAAACAAATAAAAACAAACAAAAAATTACATTGATAAAAATAAAAACAAATTTAAATATAGAGAAGTAGCCATATCAAACCCAATGCTGAGACACTCCACTTCTTAAGTGTAAGGTAGTGATTGGACTCTAATCAGTAAGCACGCATAAATAACTGAAGAGAAAATCGAAACATTTCTTTGTGAAAGCATGAAAAATATTTATCTTAGTGATCAGAAGTCTGAAAAAGCTTCAAATGTGAACTAATGGTAAAGAATTAAAAAAGAGTGCTGGTTACTGGGAAGGACATCACAGTGGGTGTCAGCTGTTATCACTGAAGGACCTGGAACCTGGAATGACCTTCAGAAGGGTGACTTGGTAACTATGTACAAAGAACTTTCCAAACAGTTCTATCTATTAAACCATTCGTGCCAATAATTTTATGCTTTGTAGAAAATTAGAAATTAATGAAATAGTAGAGAAGTGAGTCTAGGTGATATCATGGCATGTCCATTAAGTGGTTCTCACAACACTGGTAAGAATAAGGAAAAATGCCAAACTAATTGAACAAAAAATACTAAGTTATGGCCCCTTATGCCACAAATGATGAGGGTTTATTTCTGGGTTTTACTCCTTATGTTTCTTGGTTTTGCACTTGTAAAGTATGTAAAGTGCTATTTCAACTTGTTGCCAGAGTGTCCAAACTGCTAACACACATCAGTACAAACTCAGTTGTCCTATTCTCTCCATGGAAATTATCAATATGTGTGTACATGTAAAAGTTTAATATTATAGGCTATGACTATATGTAGCTCATACGTCATGCACATACACACTCTAAGCATGATGGTTTTGCTAGTATATAACAGTTGTTTAGATAATGAGTTTCGGTTGGGGATTCTTGGACATACCTATAGTGTAGCTTGGCCACTTTGCCTCTCCTCCCTTATCCACACTTATTTCTCCCCCTCTGACACAGTGCCTCTGGGTGACAGGCTCTTTTGTCAGCATTTTTAGATTTTTACCTTTGAGGAAAAACATTTACTGATCTTGTTTATTACGGTTGCCATGGTGAGCTATAGTTGCATCCGTTCTCTCGCACATGGCATGGATTAATTCTTGACTGCTGAGTAGCACTCCAGTGTGCATAGGTACCACATTTTCTTTATTCATTCATTTGTTCAGTTTTGCCTATGTTAATGTGTCTACACTCACTCACTTGCATTACATTAATAGTTACATATCAATGTTGTATGATGTCACAGAGTATATCAACATATACATGCAACATCGACACATATCAATATTTTGATGTTCAGATGTTTTAGTTTCCCTAATAGAGTGAATTATATTTGAATTTGGTTTTGAGTTGCTCTGGTGAATCCCATAATGTCCTTATTTTCCTAATGACACAGTAATGAGTAGAGGTCAACCTTTAAGGCCCCCGAGGCTCTCTTGAGGTTCTCATGCTCTGGTACCCTATGCACAACCAATTCCCTTTCAACTGCATCTTTACAACTTTACCACTGTGCCATGGCATCCCCTGTAATAGAAAATGACTTTTGCAAGGTGAATGGACATTGTTGCTGGTAGCTTCAGTGCTCAGAGCTGCTAAATGCATTGCCTTAGAAACAGTCTCCAAGGAAGGGCCAACCCATGGGAGACTCAAGGCGTTCTTTCAGTTTGTAAACCCAATCTCAAAGACTTGAGAAGTCTAGCCCAGCCTTACAGGTGTCCTTTGCTTTGATCATTAATTAAAATGTGACTTCTATGCACAGTGTCACTGTCTGAGGACTTGACAAAACAAAGTGCGTCGGGTACCTGACAATTTCTTATAATGCCAGGAAAGACAGGTGTTCATTCCTGTAAAGGCTTTGAAGCTAAAAATAAAATAAAACAAAATTTAAATTAAAGGATATTCCCGAGTACATAGTAATCATCTTAAGACGCACATTTCAGGGTCTTTTTACCTCCCTGCCGGTGGATGTGGCAGGCTGGGGGAGGGCTGGCCTTGTTAAACACAAGCAAGAGCCCTGGCTGCAAAGGAATGCAGAAAATGGGGAAAATAAAGCCTTGTAAGTCATTTGAGATCAGTCGTCAGAGAATGTGTCTCAACGGTGTCATTATCAGATTAATATTTGAGTTCCAATTTAAGCTGGAATTATTTGGATAACAAAAATCAAAAGAAAAGTTTTTACAAACAATTTTGCCTCGAAGCAGAAGCAGCGTCTCGGCGCGGGGACCGGGGTGATTTTCCACCACACCTCTTACATTCCTGTAAGCCTGTGCGTGGCCCTGAGAAGGGGCTCGGACATCCCTGCTTTCATGGGCACTGCTTGCTTTATTTCGAGTGAAAGTCAGAGAAAAACAAAATTCTTCTTGAGTCATAGGAGCTTCAGCTGGATTTTAAACCCCGAGGCAAGAGATTGTCAGAGAGGATTTCTAGTCTTCATCAAAAGACCCTTTTTTGATAAGCTGCTCTGCACTGGAAGTAAGAGGAGATGCTTCTACATGGGTGAAGGTGATCTTTCAGCTTACCATTGGTACAGCCCCTTACCCCATCAGCACTTGCCAAGGGCTCGGTTGTGAGTTTAAGAATGAAAGGTTTCTTGAGCTTTGAAGGAAACCCACAAACTGCACTTGGTGGTCCTATCACCTAAGAGCAACCAGCAAATAAAATCATCCAGTCAAACACAACCTCGGAAACTGTAACTAGAACATTAAGGGCTGAGGTAACTTTATTAAGCGTGATGTTACGTGGAATTCACCTTCACAATAATGCTGGGGATGGTAAGGACAGGGGCACTGTGTCTCCTATTACTTCACAGGCTAATCCTAAAGGACTACCTGACCTTTGCTAAGACCCACACTGAGAGCATGCTTCACGTCCCCCAAGCTGTATCCAGGAACATTGTTATTAACGAGTCTCACCAAACCCAGGCTGTGTGATCAGGAGTCATCCATGGGGCCAGAGTGCTGGTGGTTGCTAGCAAGCAGTAACCAGAGAGTGTGAAGGGCTCAGCTGAAGGGGTATTACCATGAGATTTCAATACAGTCAATAATTTTCAGGAGGAAAATTACTTTTGTCTGGGCATAGGATGCTTAGAGAAAGTGCTTTTAGAGGCAGGCAAGCAATCGGTAGAGAGAACACAATACAGGTTCTGTCCAGGCTTCACAGGGATGACTGAAATCAAGACACAGGAGAATACTGGCAAAGAAACATGCCTGCATAGATCTGAGTGACAGGCACATTTGTCCTGCCTGCATTTGTCCAGAAAAGGAGCAACAAGCTGAGGACAACGTGGGTTCCCATGTTCCATATCCTTTACATTGTAGGAAGTTGCTTCTCCCATGCTTAAGGTTCATGTTTATTTGTGGAAGTTGACTCTTTTGAATAGATGATTAGATAATAGTTGAAGCGTTACACTTCCCAATTTTGTGGAGCCATTTAAAGATAGATCCCTCTCTCTTCCTATTGTATAAACACACCCACACTCACATGTGTATGCATATGGGAGTTCATAATTTGCACATGCAGGAACCCTTTGAGTCCAGAAGAGGGCATCAGGCCCCTTGAAGCTAGAGTTTCAGGCTGTGAGCCTCACAGTGTGGGTACTAGGATCTGAACTATGGTCCTCTGCAAGAGCTGCACTAATTCTTAACTGCTGAGCCTTCTCTCCAGACCATTGGATTCATCATAGCAATTCTGTCCTGCCTACTCATTCAGCTTACTGCATTCCTACAAGCCATGCAATCTTATTTCTTTTCATGCTCAGTGATACCAGGGACACTGGATATAAGAAACTCTAGGACATACACATCCTGTCCAGCACTCCACACTCCCTCTGGCCTAGGTTGTCATCAGCACTCGCCTGCCCCAAGCATCCCTAGCCCTCAGAACTTGATGAGGGCCATACAAGCTAGTGTGTTGGTGAACTCAGTGTGATTTGCACTGCTCTCTCCTAAACAGCTATCCTTTGTGTTGAGAACCTCTGTGTGTGGCTGTTGGGTGTCTGTTGGACCTATTTGCATGAACCCACCTAACATCAAAGTGGGTGGCCAGATCATTCCAGGGACAGCAGTTAAGAAGAGGAGCGGTGTATGTGCTTCTCAGACTCCCAGAGTGAAGGTTTTCAGTGCGTTTTGCATAAACACTATTTTCCTTGGAAAGTTCTGAGTCTGCTTGATCAAGGAGCCAGCCTTGGTTCCTTAGAGAAACCCAGAACACTTCAGAGTCAGGAGTCTGTTGTCCTTTTATTATAATATTGCTGTTCTAAACAGCAGAGAGCTTGTGAGTTCTTCCTGCATTGTCTGTCTGTTATTGAGACAAGATCTCACTATGTAGCTCTGGTTGCTCTAGAACTCAACATGTAGACAATGCTGGTCTTGAATTCACAAAGATCCACCCAACTCTTCCTGGGATTAAAGACATGTGGCACCATGCCTGGCATAGACAGCATTTCTTGATGTCATTTAGTAGACTCTTTCTGCATTAGTCAATAAATTGTGAATTGGATATTCAGCTCACCCCAGTTTCCCAGGAACTCTATGATGACATTTTATAACCATTTGACTAACATAACTAAAAATTAGAATTTGAATAAGTCCACACCAACAGAAAGCAAAATATATTTCTGTCTTCAGCCCAGTTGTAGAAAAGTATACATCTTATAAAATACACCTCCTCATCTTGCAACAATTGCAAAAGGGACAGGATCCTTTAAAAAGTAAAGGGCAGTAGTATTTGTTGAATAAATAAATAAATACTTCTCTAGAATAATGTCTCCACAGAACTTAGTGAAAGATAATGTCCCACTTCCATTATCCTTAATCCTTACATACAGATTTATTTATTTATTTATTTATTTATTACCAGCCTCTGAATTTGTCATCAGAATATAGTCCTTAAATCAAGCTGACTTGTGGGATTAAAATATTCAATGATTGCCTTACTTTTAAAAACTGCTCATTCTTCCACATATTCAAACATATATAATGCACATTGGTTATATCTGCCCATATCTTCTTTCCCCTCCACGGAACTCTATTTTCGTGGCCTACTGCATTTCATTAGGATTGCTTGCAGGAACCTGTATGTGGGGATGGGGGTGGGAGTGATTTTCACTTTAGCAAGGTCTACTTGTCAGGGGCTAAGAATATGACTTCCCCTCCCCCAGTAACCAGCAACTGCTTGTAGCTCCACTCTTAGCCATGCTGGAATGCTGAAGGACCCAGCAGACCTTGGGCCGATAACCACTGCTGGAAGTTAGTGGGTCATCACTCATGCCATGTCTGGAGGAGAGCCTTTCACAACACTCCTTCCCATGGCTCTTAGATTCCTTCTGTCCCCTCCTCTATAGTGTTTTCTGTATCTTGGTAGAGATGTCCTGTTTATATTATATTTCTTTTTTTTTTCAACTTTTGGGTTAGTTAAAAACGTTCTTAAATGGATTGTTTCAAGTTGTCCTTATGCTTCTGAGTGTTCACTGGATATGACATAAATACAAAAGAAATCAGAGGCTAGGAGGGGACATGGAGGGAATAAAGAGGGGGCAAACATGGAAAGAGTTAAGGGAAGCTGGGGATGACTATGATTAAAATACATTGTGTGAAATTCTCAAAAATTTAATGAAAGATTTTTTTGAAATCTATTTAAGAACACATATCTGTTAGGTGCAACTCTTTCAGGCTTTAACTGGCTGGGTTTTGGTAAATGGTCTAAATAAAAGAGGATAGATTTCAAGAGTTTGCTATTATGTTAGTCATCTGTTTTGTAGGTATTTTTTTCTAAAACACCATTTTTTTAAGGAAGAAAGCCAGCTAGTGCCTTGATTCACTGTCTTTACTTGATTCACTTGGCCACATTGACCAAGGCAACTTGTAAAAGAAAGCATTTAACTAGGGACTTGATTAGTTTTACAGGGAGAGTCCATGGCCATCATGTCAGGAAGCATGGCAGCAGACAGGCAGGACTGGTGCTGGAGCAGTAGTGAGAGCTCACATCCTTTTCTGTGAGGAGAAGGTAGAGAGCTAATAGAGTGCTAACATGATAAAACAGTATGGTCTTCTGAAATCTCCAAACCCATCCTCAGTGACAGACCTCTAACAAGGCCATGCCTCCTAATCCTCCCCAAACAGTTCTGCCAACTCAAACATTCAAACACATGAGCCCATGGGGGCCATTCCAGTTGAAGGGGCCATACACATCATGAACAGGAAGTACATATTCCTTTCACACATTCACTTATCTTAACATGTATCCAAAGTCATGTTAATTTGTGCTAAGTTTTGGAAAGGTGAGGCTCACATCCTGATCCAATACACAGGAGTATGAAGCAGGCCAGGTAGTCAGCCACCAGGCCATCCTGAGAACAGCCGTGTTGCCCTTTTCACTGAAGTCTGAGGTCCCAGCAAAGAGGGGACATGTGTGGCATCTGCTACTGTGAAGGTTAGGACCGAGAAGCCATCATTACAAAGGCATGGGTGTGTTGAAATGCTCAGAATGAGAGCAAGGATGACCCAGAGGTTGGATCTAGGGAAGCTTCCACTGTCTGGGTTGTCAGAAGAGAGTTGCCAAAATTGTTTAGGTGATTTCTGAGGCTACAGTTACAGGTGAACTTGGAAGTGGAGGTGAGGCAAGATCCATATTCTGGGCAGAGGGAAAGCTTGTGCCAAGGAAGTGAGGTGTGGCAAAGGGAACAGAGCAAGGTAACATCAGTCAGGTGCCAATTCAAACCATGTAGAAACATTGTGCAGCTCAGTTCCTTGTGGGAATATGCTGAGCCTGCAAAGGATCTTTGCCACCAGCTGCCAATTGAGTGTCCTACCAAAGCAAACAAGGCTATCTCAGCCTAGTTCCTTAACTCAAAGGGTTTGTATTAGACCTCGACATCTTCACATTAGACCTCAAAGCTGGTTGGTTGCATTTACAGTCACAAACCAAAATGAAAGTGTGTTAGGAAAACACCAGCCTCTGGATCCTGGCTGAAGGTTTCCATCTTCAGTCATTTTAAGGTGAGGTTGGCCTCTCAGTGCTTCTTTTAGTAAACCAGGTGCTTTGAGATTGCTCAAGCTTTTATAGTCAGAGGTTGGAAAGACTCCAGATGTGACGCATGTCTTTCAGGAGGTGGAAAACGTGATAAACAAAAGCTGCTACTAGCTCATGAGAGTGAATTCGATGGGAAGATAAAACACAAAACAAAGCCCTAAACCCCAGAGGGTCACTTGGGAAGTCTTTCTCACACTGAGCAATCGGATCCATATCAAAGCTGAGTTTGGTAATTATTTGCATTGGACTAGTTGTTTGAAATGAAGGTTTGGGTTTATTTGTAGAGGAAGATAACAATTTTGGGAAAAATCAGTGAGTCTTAAGATTTTCTCAGATGAAAACAGGACACCCAGATCTCCACAGCTTTGGCAGAAACCATCTTACTTCATTCTTCTCCCATTCCCAAAGTAAAAATAAATAAAGCACATTCTCTGGATCCTTGGGATTACATGCTAGGTATAATTAATGTCTGTTGAGTTTCCTGTGTGGGTGGTACTGCTTAACAATTTGGAAAAAAGAAGTTTCTTTCAACACTCTGAGCAACATCACTCACTGTGTTCGACTCCTGCGTGTTGTCAGCCTTTACTCCACAGGGCTTGCTTCCCAGTTTTAGCGGAAAACACTAAGCAGTGCTGGGGGGAGTCATAGGTGAAGCTGCTCATAGGTGCCTCGAAGTTTCTCTAGAGCACACATATCGGTGAGATCTGCGACTATAAATATCTATAGTCTAGAGACCTGTGCATTTTCTCTGGTCTCTGCTTTCAGATGTTTTTCCTTCTCTGTTGTGTTTCCTTGTTTGGTTCTCTATCCTAAGCCTTTAACTCGAGGAACCTTGTGACCCTCTAGGAAGAGAAGAGCAATACAATGTTTTATAACACTATATGATTGTAAATTACTTTTAAAAATGACATTTCTTTGTGTTCTTTGAACACTTCATACTGGGTAGAGTGTCTTTATCACATCCAGCTTTCACTCTCAGCTTCTACCTCCACCAGCCTGCCCAACACATTTCCCTCTTAGCTTTTTGCCTTCTCTTTCCCTGTTTAAAACCCACATGAGTACCAAGTCAGTCATGTCATGCTCCTAATGAAAAGACACTCCTCACTTAGCAGCTGTCAACTCCAACAGTTCCTCAAATGAAAATGGGGTCTCACTAGCTCTCTCTTCAACTAACCTGGAGTTTTTAATTAGCTTGATCTTGTTCAGGTCTTGGGCAGGTAACCACCACTGCTTCTGACAGCAGTGTTATATCCACAGGACAGAATTTCTCAACACTTCTTTGCATCTTCTGTATTCTTTCTGCTACTTCTTCTTGGGGTGGTGCTGCTGTACTAATTCAGATGTCCCAATATCTGCAGCTAAGCACTCCAAAATCTTATTCCCAACACTTTGGATGCTATGAGTCTCTGCACTGACTCTTGTCAGGGGCAAAAGAGAAATTTCTCTGACCAAGGCTGAGAGCCACACAAATCTATGGGCAAGCATAAGCATTTGGGGAGGGATTTTTGATCATATGACCCCTTAGCAGGATCAGTTGATTCCCCACCACCACCAGGACTTATGACTTCTCTAGTGATAGGTTTTAAACCAGGTTTACAATATGAGGCATTAATTCTTTCCTTTGGAGCAGGCCTTAAATGCAGTCAAAAGGTAGTTAGTTATCCCAATAATAGTTAAGCCACTCTTGTACGAGTGGGCACATCTAACTGGCAAATGAGTATTTTATGGTCCAGCACTGGGTAAAGACCAGTGATGGATGTCTTTTCTCACCCAGCAGCCTTCAAACCACATTTCTGCACTCAGAAAGCTGCTCGTCATGGACAGAGTTTCCTTGTAAGTCTGAGGTGTCTCTATAGCTCTCAATCAAAGAACGTGATGCCTTCAGCAATAAGATCTCACCGTCTACTCAGGGTTTGCTAACTAAGAGCAATTGTGATAGCCCATGTTTCTTTGAGTGTTTCTGGGGCTGCTCTGATGAATAACTTACAGTGAGATAATTCATGATTGGAACTAAGATTTTCATTTAACCAGACAGAATGTGTTCTGGTGGCAGCATAGTCTACCATTCAGGGTACCTCTGCACAAATTTTGTTAAAAAGATAAATATATATTTTCAATTAGCTTACAAATTAGTAGGTTTTCATAAAAATTGAGTCTCCTGCCGGGCGGTGGTGGCGCATGCCTTTAATCCCAGCACTTGGGAGGCAGAGGCAGGTGGATTTCTGAGTTCGAGGCTAGCCTGGTCTACAGAGTGAGTTCCAGGACAGCCAGGCTACACAGAGAAACCCTGTCTCGAAAAACCAAAAAAAAAAAAAAAAATTGAGTCTCCTGTACCCTAGACTGCCTTGGGACTAACTATATAGCTGAGGATGATTGCTAACCTATGATCCTCTTGCCTCTACCCCACAAAAGCTGGGATCACAGACATGCATTTTGATTGAAACAAGAACAGCTATCACCCTTCAGGTTGGCATTTGATACTGCATTCGTGATAATTTTGCTTAATAGTTGACTTTTAATTAACTAATTTATTTCTTTTAGATAGGTTCTTAAGATAGAGCTGAAGTTACCCTTGAACTTGCTTATGTCACTGTCCTGGCTAATTTTTGTGTTAACAATACAAGGGAGTCATTTTGGAAGAGGGAACATCAGTTGAGAAAATGCCCCCACTAGATTGCCCGCGAGCAGACATTTGGTGAATTTCTATTGGTGGTCGATATGAGAGCATCTGGCACACTGGGATGGTGGTAAACTGAGAAAGTCATAGAGTAAGCCAGTAAACAGCATTCTTCCACGGCCTCTACATCAGCATCCTGACTCTAGGTTCCTGCTCTGGTTGAGTTCTGGCTTCCCTTGGTGATGGACTGTGATACAGAACTGTGATATAGACCTGAAATAAACCTTTTCCAACTTGTTTTTGATCATGGTGGTTTTTTAAGAGCAATAGAAAACCTAACTAACCTAGGCTGGCCTTGGACTCACTTTGATCTTCTTGCCTGGGATTGCAGGTACAAACCATCATGCTTGAAATGCATTTGATTCTTTAGATATCACTGGGTTTCTGGAATTCTATGGTTGGAAAGCAACAGACAAACCTGATGTTGAACCATGAAACAGCGTGAAAATATAGTTTGATGGACAAATGCAACAAATAACCTAAGGAAAGAGGAAAGGGGTCTTGCTGGACCCACATGACTTCCCCACCTACTTCAGCATTTATCTGTTCTCCTTGACAGGAATCATTACACTGTGCTAATTCCCAGTTTATTCCTCTATAAATGGCTCTAATACATGCTATAAAGGCGATGAGGGCTGGGATAATATACACAAATCATTCCCCTGTGCCTCCTAGGCACAAGGAACATAACAAATGGAAGCTGATATATAGTTGGCTTTTCAGATCCATGAACAGGTTCAATTAATTATAAACCCAAAATAAGTGGAAAAAACACATTGATATTGAACCTATACAGAGTTTTTTTTTTGTGCCAGTATTATCTGAACAATGTATGGTGACAACGCTGTTGACATTTGGATCAATGGAGCATACTGTCACCTCAGATGGTGGCATGTAGGGGGCTTGTGCAAGTTCTATACAATCCTATGACATGTGATATAAGCTTGAACATCCGGGAATTTTGCTTTCTTAGAGAAGGTATAGAGCAGTGGTTCTCCACTTTCCTAATGCTATGAACCTTTAATACAGTTTCTCATGCATTAAAGTTACCCCAGCAATAAAATTATTTTTGTTGCTGTTTCATAATTTTGCTGTTATGAATCATAATGTAAATATCTTATACATATGATATTGGTTGTGTGACCCTGGTGAAAAGGTGATTTGACACCCCCCCCCAAAGGGTCATGACCCACAGGTTAAAAACTGCTGGTTTAGAGCAATCCACTGCCAATATAGGCAGATGACTGTGCTTACTCACACGTCACTTAGACCTACATATGTTAGGCACCAGAGCTGTCACCTTCAGAAAAGGAACTCACTTAAGCAAATATCAGTCTCATCCTGATGACCAGAGTGGAGTTCAGATTAAACAAGACCTAGATTTAGAGAGCCCCTAAAGTAAAAGTAAGCAAAATTTGGACAAAACAGATGCCAATGGCCAGAGGATACACAATGACTAGAATATTCTACGATCACTGGGGCTGCCTTCTGCACAGATGGTGCCCCAGTCTGAATGTGCTCAGAGAGAACTGCCTACTGCTCAGCACTGTTGCCCTGGAGATTTTTCCTTTAGGTGAGGCATGGATGTGTAATCTTAGGTGGTCTCTGTAATGACTATAGTCTCTGATTCTATGGCAGTGACGGAAATTGGCAAACACAGAAGACCAATATTGAGATGAATTACAAGGAGGCTGGCTGTGGTGTTATTCAGCTCTAGCAAATCCCAGCTTCTTCAGTTCACTTACAGATACTGGGGATCCTTCCAGAAACTTTCTTAGTCACAAAAGCCTGTCCACATTCCTGTCTTCTATGTAATAGAGTATGGTACTTACATAGAAACTCCTCAATCCTGTGTGCTTTAAAATATCTCAAGATGACATCAGGAAGTGTAAATCTCATATGCATTGCTAGTACACTTATTATTCAGAGAATGGTGATAAAAAACAAGCAAAAACAAAACAAAACTCTGTACAGTGTCAGTCCAGAAGGACTTTTTATTTTGGGGGATTTTCATTTGGCATTTGGTTGAAGTCATTGTTCGTCCTTAGATTAGGATGGCTTCCCAATTACTATGCAGTAAATCAGATTCCTGGGACAGGAGTTCAAGCTGGTACATCTCTGCTTCTCCTTGTTTCCTAACTTTATGAAGACCTAGAAAAGTCACAGTTACCGGTAAAAGGAGCCTGGAACCAGGAGTCAGAACATCAGTCATAGTTCCTTCATTGACCCATAATGCAGTGTGGTATGAGAAAGTAATATACTTGAAATATGTGTATCCACTCAAGTCCAAGGGTTGAAGGTTGTTGCTAGAGCAGGGGCATCCTGACCCTTTCCATAATCAAGCCAGTCTTATCCTCTTGCATTTGGAAATGTGATATGAAGCTGTCAGAGATCTTGTAGAAATTTGAATACAATATATTCCCAATATTTCCCTGAGCTATGTAAATATTTGTAGTGAATACTATTTATAGAAACCTTTCTTTGGTCGATTATTGTTGATACAGACTCCTAGGAAGTGTTTGAGGCTTTAAAAAATTTATCCAAATATTGTTAAGTCATTCTTTAAATAATCAAGAAGACGGATAACATACTTACTATCACTATTCACTAGTTTTGTGAATGTCATTTGCTTGGCTTTAAATTTGTTATTTTGCCAAGTTTGGACATCTATGAATTAAATAAGAATTATTTAGAATCTTACTATGTAACCCAGGCTGATCTCAAACTCATGATCCTCCTGCCTCAGTCTCCCAAGTACTGAGATTACAGGTACATGTCACCTCACTTAGATCTGAAATCATTCTGGACTTCACTTGGAATTTTATTTTCTGCCCCTGATTCTTACCATGTCCCTCAAATCTCTGTGCAATCAGAAGAGCATAAACCTAATTAAATCATCTCTTACTATGCCTTTACATCTCTCCTCCTGTTCCTTCTTTCCTGTTGGCTTTCAATGCAGCGGTACTACTAACTCACCCCTAAACTCAAGCTCAAGCAGTGGGGAATGGATTAAATAATTTTCCTTCCTCCAGAAAAATCACAAAGGGGAAAACATTTCTCAAAAAAAATGGGAAATTACTGAGATGATTCCTCAGAAGTTCTTGGAAGCTCCTCTAAGTTGGATTTGATAAGCTAAGCAACATGGTGAATTCAAACATAGGTTAAAAATAACTCTTTCTTAGTCATGATGGCCAGCTTTAGTGGTCAACTTGACTCAATCTAGAACCACCTGGGTAGAATCTCAATGAAGAATTGTCTAAATTACATAAGAGTGTGTCTACAGGAGACTCTTGACTACACTAACTGAAGTGACCCCTCTGCCCCAGTGTGGGTATCCCATTTTCATAGGCTGCATTGTGGATTAAATGAAAAGGAGAAGGCATGGAGTTGAGCACTAGCAAGCATTCACAGTATCCATTCTCTCTCTGATCATGACTCTGGCTGTGACAGACTGGTTCATGATCCTGCCACCCTCACTCCCCATCCCTCAATGATAGACTGTAACCTGGAACTGTGGCTAAAAGGAAATCCTTTCTTCCCTCAAGTTGCTTTTGCTAGGATATTTAATTGCAACAATTCGAAAGCAAGCTATGATACCAAATTAAACACACACACACACACACACACACACACAAAACAAGATGTTAAATGTCATTTATCAGCACTTCTGCAAAGTCTCCCAATTTACTGCAGTGGTGCAGTGGCTTTTGTCAATGGTGTGCCAGTTGATATCCTGATGGAAGGTTATCATGTGGGTGCTGCTATGTTCCCAAGCAGACCCTTCAAAGGGAAAGCCTATGAGTTTCTACTCATTTCCACTACTTTATAAACTAGATTGGACAAGATGCTGTTAAGGCTTCTTGACCCAGTCCACGGGTCAGTCAAAGGGGTCTCTTGCCACCCCACGTTGGGCGCCAGGTGACCCGATCTTCGGATCAGTCAATGGAGTCTGCAAGGGAGAGAATGAGGACTAAGGGGAAAAAAAGATGTGAAGTATGGAGACAAGACTGTCTTATCAAGTCTCGTCTATTGAAAGGCAACTATGGGTATATATAAGTACAAGCTGGGGAATGCAGCTGGAGACACTTAACCACAAGTTCAGGATGTGTAGGAGAAAAACAAGATGTTATCAGAGTGTGTTCAGCTGTGGTGGGCTTCTTACAAAAACATCATGCTAGGAAAACAAGTCTCTTGTCAGGATAGAAAAGTACCACCTGTAAGTAAATAGCCTGAGATGGCTGCAGACATGATAGTCACTTTCTGTTAGGAGTTGGCTCCCAACAGCTTCTACTATGTAGGACTTTTGAGAAATAATACTACTTTTGAGCAACAGGCTTTACAGGCTTCAATCTTCTCATTAACAAAATGGCAAGAGAGAGAGGAAGAGCGAGATATAGGGACGTGCACGCCTGTGAACACATGCATGCCTCTTGAGTGGAGTCGGAAGGCATGCTTGAGTCTTGGTTCTCACTTTCTACCTTATTTGAAGCATTTCCTGTTTTTCCACTGCCCAATACTAGGTTATCTGTGCCATGAGCTTCAGCCCAATGACTCTCCTAAACCGCCTCCTTTCTCTCAGTAGAGACTTGCTGGAGTTGAAGTCGCTGGCCTTACTGCTTCAGGCGTCTATATTGGTTCTGTGGATCTAAGCCTATGTCATCAGCCTAGGGCAGCAAGATCCTTACCCACTCAGTCATTTCCTCAACTCTGAAATTAAACCATTTCTAGAGGTTTCATCGCTGATGAAATAAGACTGTGTGGGGAACTGGGCAGCCTTAAGTGTTCAGGAGAGGCAGCCTTCCATGGAGGAAGAAAGCCTAGACACAGAGGTCTACCCACAGTCCCACACAGGCTGAGCCTACTTCCTGAAGTAGAGAAGGTGACTCAGGAATCCATCTTGCTATGGGGAGATGTTCTAAGAATCGAGTGATATAATGATGGATTGGCAGATATTTGAGTCATAAGCTTTCTTCCCTTTGAAAAAAAAATGAGTATTTTAACTTTTCATTGAATGACTCAGATAGGAACTTGAGATCCTCCCAATTTTTCTGTGTTCATACTCCAGTCATGTTCTTACATCACTACCTATCACATGACTCGAAGTTCGAAACTATGCCTGGAGTAATGTCAATCAAATCCTGTAGGTTGGATTTTTATGAAAATTTAAAATATCCACTTTATAAATTTCCCAATATCTAAGAAAGCACTTAGTTTTTAGCAATTGCTTTGGCAAATCATATATTTCCCTCCAAACTACCTGAGAGGTCACCTTTCCTCCCATGCTTTTGCTGGTCGCAGCAAGGTGTTAGGGGATGCTCAAGCCTCAGTACGGGTGTCATGGTGACATGAAGAGAATATGGGAGCCAATTCCTTCTGTGCTTCGATTAGGATCTGCATCTTGCACCCCAGTCATGTAGCTGCCTTATTTCTATGTTTATGTCTTCACAACAGCTGGGCCTTGAGGAAGAAGAATAAGTTTATCCAGCCAGCACATGTACACTGAACTCTTTTCCACTTTACATCCAGGGATGGATATAAAGTCTTTCCTTAAAGTCTGGAGGTAGAGGCAGACCTTCCACAAGTAGTAATTACAGTGATGAATGTTACATAGAGAAGAGGCAGGGCTCAGGATATAGCCCCCATTAATATCTGTATCATTCCCACACATGAAATCCATATGCTAGTACTGTATTTGTTATTCACAGGATGTGAATTTCCTTCTGTTTTTTCATGGTGCTGAGAGTACGGCTTTGAATAACAAGAGGTTGGGCCTGTTCAGAGAAATAGTAATCAGATACCATGAGGCTCATGGGTAATTGTCACTCATCATTCTTCTTGGGGAAAAAAAGGTCTGCCGAAGACTCGCCTTTAGTCATCTTCAGCCATGGTTGACTGTGTTGAAACAATGCCAGACTGAACATTGATACCAGGTGCCTGTCCAAGCAGAATCCAATGTCACACCTGCAGATAGAGGGTAAGATTACATCATGTGTCATGCCCGAGCACCACAAATGACTCTCTGCTTCATCTCAAATAACATTATAATTTACACTTGGAGACTTCAGACTATGCAGTCTTGGCCAAATGAAAGTTGTTGCAGCCAAACACATCAAACTCAATATACTTTGCTTTGCCAATGCGATTATTATTTTTTTTAAAGTTGTATGTAATTAAATCTATCAATGGCATTTCAAAAAAAAAAAGAACGAGAGAAAGAAAGAAAGAAAGAAAGAAAGAAAGAAAGAAAGAAAAAGAAAAGAGAAAAAGTATCTGTCCTAGAAGAGAGGCTTAGAGACGTTTGCCTGTCAATTTTGAAGATGCCATAGAGTTTAGTTCTGGGAAGCAAAGAAAGACTAACAGGACCCCAATATACAATGGGAAAGTAATGAGAGTTCACAGATGAAAGGATCCACAATGAGGTCCTTTGTTTTACAAAAAATGTCCTGGTTATGAAGGTGTAAGTGTGAAGCTGGAGAACTACTTCAGACAAAAATGAAAGCCCTCCAAATTTAAACATTTTTCCAGATCCAGGACACAAACTGCAATAATCCTCCCTGAACCTTTGGAATGGCTGTGTAGGTATTTCAACACCTCCTCACCCCATACATTCGAATTTTCACCTTTGCACTTTGGTGCCTGGTGGGTTCCATAGAGCTGCTTGTTTGCACTTTGACCCACTTATTGGAAAGCAGCTGTGCTGTTCTGAGTACCGCTGCAAACAGTTCCGTGAACAGAGGGAGGCAAGACTGTCCTTCTGTCCCCATTTCCTTCACCAGTTTCTTCAAGGCCTGGGGGAATCTGTCCTGGCTATTGGGTTTCTTTGACTTTGTGGCTTGCACTAGAGTTCCCATATTCTCGATAGAATGGCCTTAGGGCTCTTTAAAAATTATTTAAAATGTTTTCATGATAATTTTTTTTGAGGTGAGTAGGTGGCGCCATCCCTCCACTAGGGACCATGTCTCTCTACCAGAAGAGGTAGTCTCTTTGGGTTCTTTCTCCCCACTGTTGGGTATTTAGGCTAATGCCATTCCCTTGGGTCCTGGGAGCCTCTTGCATCACTGGCATCTAGGACTTTCTAGTAATTCCATCCCCCCATTCTCCACCCCTCACTGCGACTTATTTCTATTCATTCTTCTGGCTTTTTGGACTTCTCTCCTTTCTCTTCCCAAACCTGGTCCTGTCCCCCAATGCCCTTTTACCCTCTCCCGGGTCCCTCGTTCCCTCTGCTTCTCATGATTATTTTGTTCCCCTTCTAAGTGGGATTGAAGCATCCACATTTTGGCCTTCCTTCTTGTTAAGTTTCATATGGTCTATGAGTTGTATCTTGAGTATTCTGAACTTTTGGGCTAATATCCACTTATCAATGACTATATACCATGTATGTCCTTTTGGGTCTGGGTTACTCCACTTAGGATGAGATTTTCTAGTTCCATCCATTTGCCTATAAAATTTGTGAAGTCATTTTTAATAGCTGAGTAGTATTCCATTGTGTAAATATAACACATTTTCTGTATCCATTCCTCTGTTGAGGGACATCTGGGTTGTTTCCAGCTTCTGGCTTTTATAAATAAGGATGCTATGAACATAGTGGAGCACATGTCCTTGTTATATGTTGGAACATCTTTTGAGTATATGCCCAGTAGTGGTATAGCTGGATCTTTATTCCCAATTTTCTGAGAAACTGCCAGATTGATTTTCAAAGGGGTTGTGCCAGCTTGCAATCCCACTAGCAATGGAGGAATGTTCTTCTTTCTCCACATTCTCTCTAGCATCTGGTGTTGCCTGAGTTTTTGATGTTAGTTATTCTGATTGTTGTAAGGTGGAATCTTGGGGTCATTTTGATTTGCATTTTTCCTGATCACTAAGGATGTTGAACATCTCTTTAGGTGCTTCTCGGCCATTTGAGATTCCTCAGTTGGGAATTCTTTGTTTAGCTCTGTGCCCCATTTTAAATTGGGTTATTTGGTTTCCTGCAGTCTTTTTGAGTTCTTTGTATATTTTGGACTTTAGTCCCCTATCAGATGTAGGATTGGTAAAGCTCTTTTGCCAAGTTATATAGGTTGCTGTTTTGTCCTATTGACAGTGTCCTTTGCTTTACAGAAGCTTTTGAGTTTCATGAGATCTCCTTTGCCAATTGTTGATCTTAGAGCCTGAGCCATTGGTGTTCTGTTCAGGGAGGTGGGGTGGTTGCATCCAGCTGATCAAGAAGGTGAGCTATTACATACAGATAAACAAGGAGGCAAAGTTATTCTATATAGCTGACCCCAGAGGCAGGTGTATTACACAACTTTTCCGTGGTAACAAACACTTCCCGTTTCCATGGTTTCTGATTGGGGTTAGTTGCTGGCATCTCCTGTTAGTTACTGTATTACTTCTCATTGCTTTGGCAAAATACCAGACAAAGGCAACCTAAGCAAAGAAGGAAGGTTTTCCCATGACTCTCGGTTTAACATAAAGTTCTTCATCTTGAGGTGTCATGGTGGCAAAAGCATGAAGGGGCCAGTCATTATGTTCACAGTAAGGAAACAGACAGCCAACAGGAAATGGAGCTGGGTATGAAAAGTCAAGGCTCATCCCCAATGGCCCACTGGCTTTAGGGAGGGTTCACTTGGTCATCCAGGCTTTCCAAACACTGCCTTCTAGACATGGGTCATGTGCTCCGGTTATGTGTGCTGATGGTAGAGATTCAGATGTGTCACACTACCTTCAATTGGTCATGGCTCCTGCTATGGCTTTGTTTAGAATTGTTGATTCTGTACCAAGTGTCTTTTCCTCTACCTAGGCTGAAGGAACAAAGTCTACTTGAGACAAGCCATCCTTGTGGAAGAAGAAGAAGGTTAAAAAAAAAAAGTCTGGGGTAAACTTGGAATTGTTCTGCACAGCATCACTACTTTTGTTAGTTCAATGAAGCCACAAGGCCAAATACTACTGTGTCCCTGGGAGGTATATACTGCGTAGAGGGAGTCACTGAGGGCCTTGGGATAACAGGTGTGCCATGCTGTCAAGGACTGTGGAATTGGGAACTACTTATCACAGTATGCCTTCCTTATGTCTTTTCTCACTCAATTTTATATAAACATCAACTAGGTTCAACCTTAAAAATGTAGTGATGTTACACAGAAAGACAAACAGTTTCTTAAAACCCTGGGTTCTGTATATTGAATGTTAAATAATATTTTCAATAATGTAAATGCAAGCCAGTCAAAATGACTGCATGGAGCAGGGAGGGGCTCCCGAATCCTCATCCCTGGCTGAAGAGCAATTGGAAGTTGGTGGCTGCTTCAGGAGGGAGAGTCAGTTTTCTTAAGGGATGTGACCTCTGGTCCTTTGTCCATGCTCCAATGGGTGGCCCTACACCCAGGTATGCATGCACACTAACTGGACTCATGAGTTAAAAAAAAAAAAAGGAAATGGAAGTAAGAGGGAGAGGTGGTGTGACATCTTGGAGAAGCTGGAGGAGTGGAACGGAGGGTGGATATGGACAATATGTATATAGGAATGAAATTCTCAAGTACTGTATACTGTATTTAAAACTATTCCCACATACACATTTCTTACAAAACTTAATTCAGGTAAGTTTTCAGTCATGGTAGGCTGAAGGCTATGGTTTACCTGTAGATATGTCATTTTGATAGTGGGTCTATCAAATCTTATCACTGTGATGTGCAAATGCTTATATTTTCCCCAGAATGGGCTCCATTTTACCTGGTGGGCCTTCAGGTGCCAGCATAATTTTGCACGTCATGACAGGGATGTCCATGTAGCTGGACCAGAGGATGCTGTGGTGTTCAGCTCCTCCAGTGACTAGTCCTTGTCTCCCTGAGCTGTTAGGTCACTTAAGAGTACTCTGCACTTTCCCCACAGACCCTGAGGGTTAGTCCTTCTTTCTGATCATAGTCCAGCTAGGGTAATGATGCCCTGACTTCTTAGGCCACTCAGCAATTTTAGTTGAACAAGATCTTCTTGCTTTCTGCCCTAGTAGTTTCATGTAAATGGAATGAGGGTACATTTTAAAGTTTTCTAGAAATTTCTGAGTTCAATGGTATGCTGAATCTGATCATGAACCTAGATGTAGTGACTGTTCTGAGAGCTCTCTTGGCTGCTACCTAAAACAGGTCTGCACTTTGTAGTTAGAATTTGTCTGAGGCAGATCATCTTCCTTGAGTTCCTCCCACCGAGGCAGCCCAGCCAGCAGAGTCTTCTGATTTCTACCTTTTGTAGTGTCTCTACCAGCTACCTACTTTACACTGTTGTACACACGCTGACCATCACGACAACTCTCCTGATACACAGTCCAGGGAAAACACTTCTGATCCATAGTGGGGCATTACAAGACTTCACTTGGCTCTGTCTACATCTCTTTGCCTCCACACAGTCTACCCAGTTCTTTACCAAATCCCTAAAGCTGGTTTCAAATCTCCCCTCCCTTCCTCCCTGGCTTGTCTTCACTGATTCCAAGAAAGGGCTGTCTCTTGTTTTGCTAACCTCCTTCTCACCTCACTCCAGGTGAGTCATCTCCACCCGGCTAGGTCACACCATTTCTTTTCTGTTTCTGGTAACCATATTTGTCTCTTCCACTACAGTAAATACCTCAGGGCATAGAATTATCCCTGCTCCTCCTTCCCCATCCTTCCCTGCTTTCTGCTCTCTGGTTTGCAATGTTACCACTGGAGAATATACAAACACTTAGAATGTAAATGTGTTCAAGCAGATTATGACACACACTTCTGAGAAGAATCAATGACTAGCAGGTTCTACAGGTTTGCTTGGCACTCACTCCTGAGTTCAGTCAGTTCTGTACTGAATGCTCAGTGTATGTGGCTTCACAGTAGACAGAGTGGCTCATTCATCAGTGGAAGGGGTGTGGAACACAGAGACTACATGAATCCCCATTATCTGCTCTCCATTTGACTTCAGTATTTGAGTGAATGGGACGTGTGGTTTTCTAACTCACAATTACATTTGCTAGCTTTGTCTGCAATCAAGATCAGTTACCTGATTCTGGCCTGTGGAATCTTTTTCCCCCCCCTCCCAGTCCCTCCCATGTGGCCTGTGGAATCTTAAAGCTGTGAAAACGTACTGGAAATGAGAAGAACACGGATTCTCCTTGCTTTCTTCCCCCATTGACTGGAATGGTAGCAAATAGAACCTGTCTGTGGACAGAATTATAGCGAGCCTGACATGCTGAGACTCTGTAGTGAAATAAGGTTGGGGTAGGCTGGGTTCCTATGTCAGCTTTTGCAATAATTAGTTAAAGAGATTGTGAATGAAAACCTCCAACAGAGGGCTGCAAAGATGGCTTAATGGTTTAGAGTACTGACCTTTCTTCTAGAGGACCCAGGTTTGATTTCCAGCATCAGCTTATAACTCTAGTTTGGGGGAATGTGACACTTTCTTCTGGCTTCTGAAGACATCTGGTGCATACATACTTGGTACATATCCATGTATGCAGGCAAAACACCCGTACACATAGAATAAAATGGATGGAAATATTTTTAGCTAAGACAATGATGTAGTGGGTTGCTCTGATGCTGCTTGTATTCTAATGCTAAATACTGGCTCCTCAGGATGTGGTTGCCTCTAAGAGCAGATCCTGAAATACTGGAGTGATGCCATGTGATCCTTCTCCCCTATTTAACTGGCCAATAAAAGGCTAGAGCCTGTGATTGGGCAGTGGAGGGAAAAGGTGGGACTGGAAGTTTGAGAGAGGGAGTTGCAGGTAGAGAGAGAGAGGAGAAGAAGAGGAAGCTGTCATAGATCAGAACTGCATGTCCAGGAGAAACAGCAAGTAACAAGGGGTCTTATAGCTGGGGAATGTGTTAGTAGAGCCGTAGATCTGCCCAATCTAGGCATATGGCTTATTTCATATGGCTTATGAATAAAATACCTGGACTGTGTGTCTTTTATATAGGGTTGAATAGGATTGAAATTCTAACAACACAATGAAACAAAACCAAACCCATGTCCTGGGGTGGCAGTGGTAGGCAGGATCCAGGCTTTGCATTTTGCCGACAATCTTAGTGTTATCAAATTTCATTTGCTAATCTCTGAATTTTACCATGTGCATGTGGTGTGTGTGTGTGTGTGTGTGTGTATGTGTGTGTGTGTGTGTGTGTGTGTGTGTGTGTGTGTGTATGGAGGTGCAGGTGGGTGTGTTTGCCTGGGTATAAGCTTGTGTAGGCCAGAGGTCAATGCTAGGTTGCTATATGCCTGGCTTTTACCTGCCTGGATATTTGATATCAGATCCACCTACCTTGGCCACTCTAAGCCATTCTGTCTGGAGGGGGTAGGAGGTCATCTGTTTTCCAGAAGCCTTCCTTGGTATCTGCTAACTCCTGTGCTGTTAGGCCTGGATACTGAGTATATTCAACAAATTATAGATTGCCAGCCCACTTTCACAAGAGAAGGGTCTTGTGTCACATAACATACATAATTTCCTACATTTCTCTCCTGACTTAGTGTGACTTTGGGATTCACTAACACTAGCAATGGCCCTCTTCCTCCTTACTGGTGCAGTCTTGACATGGCCATGAATCTCCCCTTCATTTTTAAGTGCAATTCAGATTGGATTGGGTATTTACAAATGGATGCTCTACCTCCAGGATCATAGAAGGAATAATTTGTCTACTGAATAATACACAACGTGGCCATAATTACAATTCTTTCCAAGTCCTCTAGCATCAAGGCACCTCTCAGGACCCTCTGGAGCAATCTCATGAAGAGCTTGAGCCCTCCCTCTTCATGGCTGGAGCCCCCTCCCATCCTGTTTTCCTAGGATTTCTCTGGAACCCAGGTGGGGCCCCCACTGAGGTTTTTATTCAGTGGGGACACCTATGAAGATTCCACTCCTGTTAGAAACCTCTTCTCTTCCCAGAAGGACTGGCACTGGGATGACTGTCCCTTTGTCTAACAGAGACAGCTCAGTCCACAGACCACAGAACAAAGCCACACCACCACCCACAGACAGAAAAGGCTTGTCTCCCTGTGTCCAGAGGACTGCATGTACTTCACAGTGAGTGAATAGGGATGAGGGCTGAAGTAGCTTACCTTAAGTCCCATATCCTGATGTGTCAGAATCATGATTTGAATCCAGTGTTTATTCCTAATACCTACCCATTGCTCTACAACAAACTAGCTGCTCTGAGTCCTTTGGGAGCTGGTTTAGATAGACAAAGATTCCTGATCCCACTGTAAAAATTGTTTTTAAGTATTTGGAGGTTACTCTGAAGCTCTAGGTATTTTTTAAATTGATTTTTAATTTAATTTAATTTTGGGTTTTGTTGCTTAGAATTGAACTTAGGGTCTTCTATTCAACTGTAGTCTTAGCCCTTCTGTTCTCTCTCTCTTTCTCTCTCTCTCTCTCTTTCTTCCTTTCTCTTTCTCTCTCTTTCTTTTTATTATATTTGTGTGTGTGTGTGTGTGTGTGTGTGTGTGTGTACATTCTTGTACCTGTGGACAATTTTGAGATTTCCTTCCTCCAGGTCATAATAAGACTTGGTGGCAAGTATGCTTATCCTCTGACTCATCTCACTGGCCCTGAATTTTTTACTTTTTAATAAGTTCCCAGGCAGCTCCAACCCGCTACATTCTGAGGACACTGATCACAGTGGCCTCAGGCTTTTCCAGTCTTCTGTCTCTACTCACTCATCCTGTCTCCTGACCCCCACCCAAAACGAAAGCAACTAGGACTGGAGCGATGGCTCAGTGGATAAGAGCACTTGTTGCTCTTGCAGAGGACCTGGGTTTGATTCCTATAACCACATGCTGGGTACAACCATCCATAATCTCAATTCCAGGGGATTCAGCATCCTCTCTGACATCCATAGGCACCAGGCATGCATATGTTATACAGATATGCCTACAGGCAAAACGCTATTTTTATAAAATAAAATTAATTAATTAAATTAAGAGCAACTATGTCTCCAAATAAAGGCAAAGTCCGTTATCAGCTGAGGCAGTACTTTGGTTGTTAACCATGTGGTGATATTACTCTATCAGAGCCGAACCCCAGCAGGGATTGAGCCAGGGCTCTCAACCTGTCCCTTAATATTTACTGAGTGGATCTTGTGGCCAGGTTTTACAGGGCCTATTGGAAGAACCTCTCAAGACAGCCTGAGAGGCCTGTAAAGCAGACCAAAGTACACATATGAAACAGCTCAAGAGTGATGAAGAAAGAAGTCGATAATAAATCCCGAGTCATAACAACGGATACTAGCGGGAGAGAAGCAGAGAGACAACAATAACGGGAAACTGGGGAGGCAGGCGCAGGCGCAGAACAGGAACGGTTTAGTCTGGAAGCTCCAGTCAGGTTTCGAAAATTGTGATGGAAGATGGAAATTTTGTGTAGCAGGAACAGGAACAGAAGAGCCACACTCTGTCCTAGGCCAGTCCACGACTCTAAGGATGCCATTCTTTATCACAGGGACACATTTCTTGAGCTGTTGAAACTCTTAAAAGTATCTCACACGCATTAATCTAAATTGTGTATGTGACTTTTATGCTATCCTGTTGGAGACTAGAGAGAAACTGAAGCTGGGTGGTAGTAAGCAACAGCACAAATAGTGATGTGGGGTGTGTGTGTGTGTATGTGTGTGTGTGTGGTGACGTGAGTGACCTTAAGCCCCTAAAGCTGAAGGAATTGGTGGCACGAACTGAGGTGCAGGTTCGGGGTGTGGGTACAAATAAAGACTGAATGTTAGAGAGCCTGGGGCCTGGAACAGGGCAGGGCTCTGTGGTGACTCACGACATTGTGCCCAGTGGCATTTTCTTTCCTGCTCCATGCATGGGTCGAGCTGGTTTTGCATGTGAGACGTGTGTTTTATTTTTCCCTTGAAAACAAACTTTACATCAGTGATGTGCTGCTAAAAATTGTTTGTGTTGAATTCCTGCCTCTGAGCCAGGGTCTGTGACTCAGATGGTACGCGTTTCAAAACTCTCTCAACATAATTTCACATAAAAGAGAAACACCTTACAGTGGGCCAACTCCGCTAAAACCCAACTGCCTGTATCACTAATACGTTGCCGGGTTGATTCATGGCCGAGCATCTGTAAAGGCTTGGATAATCATCTTTGTTTGTGAATTCCTTATTAACATGGAGATAAATGTTATCATAAATTTGAACCTTTAATATTATGAGCTAAAAATTTTTTAGACTTTAAAATTCACTTCCAGAATATTCAATAGCCTGAGACTCAGGCTTCTATGGCACTGTCCCAATTGGACACGGTTTGAGATTTTTTTTTTTTTTTTTGGACTCCATTTTCTTTACTCGAGATGATAAACACTTAATGAGAAGATGGAACTTATGGAAAGTAGCCAGAAGAGAATAGCATTCTCTTGAAGGAATTCCACTTCAGATGCCGTGCTGGAAAAGGAACCCTCGGCTCCTGCCCCCTTTGCCTTTTGATGCTGGTTTTAAAAACTGTGAAAACAGAGAAAGCCAAGTGTGTGGTCTTTGGCAATTTCATAATAGTCAGTGCGGGAGACAGAGGGGGTGGCGGATTGTTGGAAAGAAATGATTACCTCTTTCTTTACGATGACAGAAAACAGTTGCAATTCAAAAATGTGAAAGGTTCTGCAGCCCCTCTCTTTTGGCAAATCCTCAGGTTGTCCCCTCCTTCCAGGTGGGGCTTTCCATAAAGACCTGGGAGAGCCACACTCCTCAGCATGTCCTGGGGCACAGCCATTGTCAACTGGGAGACACTTGAGAATTAATGAGACTTGGAGGAAAGGCTCTGGATTTTTCTGCAAGGGAATTGCGACTCATTTCCTACCACATTCTAAAGCCTCTGTCCTGCTCTCCTGAGCATAGAGTGTGTCCCTGGATTTCCCAAGCACAGTTGAAGGAATCCTTCAGCCAGCCCAATCTGCATCATTGATTTGCTTTACATTATCACAGGAAACAGCAGGCTCATTGAAAGTGAGAGGTCCTCTCCTCTCTGAGTACAAAGCAGCTTAGCAAAAACAGGTTCTAATTAACTGCCATCCTCAGAATAGACCAACAGTTCTGACTTTTTCATTTTTTAAATCTTTCCCAAGGCTGGTTTTTATTATGTAAAAATGTAGTCAAGCTGCCTGGAGCTGAACTCAGGGCTAATTCCACCTCTTCATGAATATGTGTGGCTCAGTGTCCTTTGCTTTACATGAAACGTGGAGTGGGAGACTCAGTAGAGGCCTTGCAAGGTGATGGAAAAGCCGTATCTCCTGGACCTGCTCACAGCTCCTTTTTCAGCATAGTGTTAGGTGTGGGCCATGCAAAGGTGCAGAAGGCAATGGAGTCCTTGATTACTCAGATGTTAGTGAAAATGAGGGTTGCAGTACTAGTTCGGGAGAAATCCTCAGTGTGTGCTATATACAAGGGCTTCTTAAATATCTGTTCTCGACCCCTCTATTCCCAAGAGTCGGTGTGTGAAAGTGTCATTTCCCATGCTCGCATGTGTGCCTTTGGAGGCCAGAGACCACTGTCAGGGCTCTTTCACAGCAACTCTACACCTTTATTTTCGAGTCTCTCACTGAACCTGGAACTCTCCGATTCAGGGAGACTGGCAAAATAGCTAGCCCCAGTGATCCTCCTGCCTCTGTCTTCCCAGCACCAGGAGTATAAGTGCACTCTGATACACTCAGACTTTCTGTGTGAATGCCAGGGATGGGGACTAAGGTCTTCATGCTGGCATGCCAACTACTTACCTCTCCTAAGAAAGCTTTACATGATATCAGCTTTGCAGATATATCAAATAGCCATGCAAGCCAAATTTTTACCACTAATGATAAACCATAAGACAATTTTATTTAAGAAAGCATGTATGTATGTACTCTTACTATATAAAGACTTTGGTGGTTTGAATGAGAATGGTCCCCACAGACTCGTGTGTTTGAATGCTTGGGCCTCAGTTAGTGGACCTGTTTGAAAAGGATTAGGAGGTGTGGTCTTGTTGAAGGGGGTGTGTTATGGGCATGGGCTTTGAGGTTTTAAAAACTCACATCACCCCCATCCCCAACCCCTTCTCTCTCTGACTGCTGCCTATGGATCAGGATGTAAAGCTCTCAGCTTGACTATTCCAGCAACAATTCTGTCTGCTTTCCTACAGGATGGCAATGGTCTCAGCCTCTGAAACTGTAAGCAAGGCTCCCAGTTAAATGCTTTGCTTTCTAAGAGCTGCCTTGGTCATGGCATCTCTTTACAGGAATAGAAAAGTGACTAAGACAATAACATAAGTAGATTTCCGTTCTAAGGAGATAGATGTGTTTGCTTATTTTTATATAGAGAAGGACAGTTAAATGGCTCACAAGCCAACTGAGTTCAATCCCCTAGTGGGTGAGTAGACTCTAAGTAAATTTATTTTAAAACAAGTCTTTGGTATACATGTTGGAATAAGAAAACTGACTTTTGAAAGTAGTCCTCTGCACTTCTCTCTCTCTCTCTCTCTCTCTCTCTCTCTCTCTCTCTCTCTCTCTCTCTGACATACATATACATACAATTTTAAAATATATTTTTATGTAAAAATTAAATCTCAGCTGAATATTTTATAAGGAGGGATACAGAGCACTGTCAATGTTTTTGTAGTAATTCTATGCTTTTATTTTATAGTTATCATTGCTGAGAATATAGTCTTATATACCTCAAATGACAAAAGTACTTAGGATCATTACAAAGTTGTTGGAAAGTTCATCTTAATTCCAAGCTGAATTTTACTTAAATTTTTTAAAATGGAGTTTGAGTTAGTGGCTCAAACATCAATTTTTAAAATTAAACATTGTAACATAATATATTCCCAAAACTATATTAAGTTGATACTTTCATATTAAAGAATATGGTAGAAAAATATGAAAAAAAATATTGTTTCCCATCGTAGCTAAACCATTATGTTTTTACAAAAGAAAAAAAAAACAAACAACAATAGCAAATAAACAAACAACCCCTTGAATGTGAAGAGAAAAGAAAGTGGAATTCATAACACACAGTTATCTAGAGTCTAAGCTGAGATGTTTCAGGCAGTGACCTTTCACCCTGCATGGGGGATGGCTTGAATGAGGCAGAGTGTGTATGCATTGTGTTCAGAAGCAAGGCCACAGTGAGGTGGGGCCATGCATCATGCAAGAGTGCTGCCAGGAGCAGCTTGCTTACTGTGTATGTTTGATTTTGAAGTAATTACTAGGCATTTTTACATTTGAAAACCTTTCATTGTCACTGATTTTGTGTGTGTGTGTGTGTGTGTGTGTGTGTGTGTGTGTGTGTGTGTATGAGAGAGAGAGAGAGAGAGAGAGAGAGAGAGAGAGAGAGAGAGAGAGAGAGAGAGAGAGAGAGA
>JADRCD010238725.1:0-16917 GCA_019843815.1 Montemys delectorum
CCAATGAGGGAGGTGCTTTTACATATCAAGCAATGCCAAAGAATAGCAGTGTGAGATCTTCTTAGGCATACTAGGTAAGCCACAATGGCTCTGCTTCTCTTCCCCATCTTTACCCCAGTTTTTCCATTCATGGGGAGAATCAAGTGCCCGTACGCCCAAAAGTAAAAGAATAAGAGACAGGGAGTAGAGAGAAGCCATTGATCTTCAAAACCAAGCTGATGCTGCCCTGTTACACAGAGCTTTGCACCTCAGCTTGTGGTATTATGCTTACGACATCTTATTACCTGGAAGAGACCTGAAGAACAAAATGTATGCTAAGTTTTCTTTAAGAGCTGAGCAAATGTTGAGTCCATGGACTAAATCTGATGGGTTGCTTTAGGATGGATTACATCCTATGACTCAGGCTTCTTCAATGGAGCAGTTACATAACTACTTCTGAATGCAATCGGAGGGAGCAATTCTTTGTCCCTTCTATATATTTTTCTTTATGAACACACTGTGTCTGTCTGAACTCTGAAAAATTAAGTCAAATTGTAGAGAATTTCATGCCTCTGCTTCCTGTATAACAACACTTACAAAATATCTAAAATGAAACCCATCTGGTGCTCGCTGCCCATCAGGAGACCAATAGTTGTTGAACTAATCAGCAAAAAAAGTGATCAGTTGACAAAATACATATTGCATAGATTCATTATAAACCCGACTGCACCCAAATCATTCTCTGCCAAAATAAGAAGTACCCTATGTTTGTGATTTCTGAGCCATTCCTACCAACCCTTCTACTTACATTAGACTTTGAAATCTTAGTATCAGATACAGAGTGAGTGATTTAGAACAATCCTTTCGTTTATCTAGGAAGACTGTAGTCATGGCTTACTGCTGTTGTAACAAAATATCTGACAAAAGTTACCATAAGAACTTTGGTTAGACAGAGGAAAAGAAGGAGGAGGAGAGAGTTAGGGGCTTTTGGAAAGGGGATAGCAAAAGGGCAAGATGTAGCTGCTCGAGTTTCCCGGTATCATGGGAGATGCGCAAGGATTCGCCACCGGAGGAATCAGATTTAATAAGGCTTACAAGATTAGGTTTTAGTTGTGGCGCCCAGAGATTGAGTTACCATTGTTTCTGAAATAAGTTTGTGTTTCGTTTCCTTCTTGAGTCAACTCGGCTGGGTTCAAGAGAGAAACGTACGGCAGCAAAGTGCTTGATGTACACCACAAAGGCCATGGGGGCTTCGAAGCATGGGGCTGACATGGTAACAATCCACCAGCGGGAACCTAGCGAGCTGGGTGGAGATATTTTAGAGTCTGAGTCAGAGTCTCCACAAGATAATAACAGGTGGGCCACTGCCCGCCAGTGCATGGCCAGCCAGCCCCGCAGGGCAGAGAGATGCCGGCAGTAGCACAGGAAGTCTACTGGTCATCAAGAGTTTTGTTTCTACCCGGTTGCTGCGTGTTGTGGCGGCTGACCATGGGATGGACAGTGGTTAACTGGGGTTGGTGTGGCGGTGAAGGGAACCCGGGAGCTCTGGCCCTGCTGGGAGAGTTGGTGGGCAGAGAGTAGCACAGTGGGACCACTCCAGGGTAAAGAGTTGCTGACAACAGTGCGAGAAACCTGATAGTTGACTTTTAATATTTCCCACAACAGTGCTCAGGCATCTAGACTTAATATAGTCAATCAGAATACAAAATAGCAACATGACTTAATGCCAGTCAGGAGCTACTGAAGTATATTCTGCAGGATAATGACAGTAAGTACTGTTCCATACAGTGTGGATAATGATTGTGTTTGAGACACTATAGGCAAAGAGTTCAGTTGAGAAAGGATTGAATTAATGTAAGAAAAAATAACTATGGCCATGAAAAGGTCCTAAGAATTTCAGAGGAGTGTATTATAGACTCCTATAGAGTAGATTCCTGTAGAGTGAATTATTTCACACTACAGACTCATTCAAGTCCTAATATTGAATATATTTCCATTAGGCCTTTGGAGATGATTAGATTTTAGTGAGAGTGAATCCTCTCATAATGGCAATGTTGTTCTAAGAAACATCAGACACACTCTGTGACAGTTTGTGAACTTGGCACAATCTAGAATCACCTGGGCAAAGTCTCAGTAAAGAATTGTGTGGAGTAGGAGGGCCTATGGGTACACTTGAGGAGAATTATCTTCTATTGAGATAGGAAGTCCTGAGGCCTGTGGAACTGTGGGTGGCATCATTCCCTAGGAAGGAGATCTTGGCTTGTATAAACTGAGATGAGCACTAATGTGGAACTGTGGGTGGCATCATTCCCTAGGAAGAAAATCTTGGATAGTATAAATATGTAGAAAGTGAGAGGAACACTAATGTGGATTCATTAACTCATTGCTCTCTACTCATAACTGTGACTGTGATGCAACCGGTTGCTTCAGGTTCCTGGAACCTATCTATAATTCTCCACAACAATGGGCTGTAACATGATAGACTCTTTCTCAAATTGCTTTTGTCTGGGCACAAGCAACAAAATTGAACCATCTCTTTGTTTTCTTGTCACATGAGGATATGCCCACAAGTCATCTAGCTATAAGTGAGAAAGAAAACCCACACCAGAGACTAACCATTCTGGGTCCTTGACCTTGTGTTCCTAGCACAAGGAAGTGAGTTGTTTTTAAACTAGCTAACTGTGGTGTTTTGTTGTAGAAACACACACTAATAAACAGTGGAAGTGGAGTGGAAATGGAGTGTCTATCAGATAGGGAATAAACTTAAAGAGGAGTTAAGATTTGGATGAGAATCAAGGTGAATTAGTCAGGGATACTGTTCAGTCATGCCCTCGTTTCCATTCCAGGTGCTATGATGGAACACTGAGAGAAGCCACATAGGGAAGAGGGGACTTCATTTTAGCTCACAGTTCCAAGTTATAATCTGTCCTGGCTGGGAAGTGGCAGGGAGCTTAAAGCAGCTAATCACATCCGTATCAAGAGCAGAGAGAATGTATGAACCCACGTTTCCTCAGCTCACCTTCTCTACTCTTAGTCTATGACTCAAATCAGAAATGCTGCCACCCATAATGGACTGGGTTTTCCCACATCAGTCAATGTAATTAAGATAATCTGTGGCAGACATGCCCACAAGCCGACTAAGCTAGGCAATTCCTCATTTCTGACACACTTCACAGATGATTCTCGATTGTCTTCAATTGACAACTAAAACTAACCCCATAGTCAACCCCATCTCAGACAGAATGAAAGACAACAATCACGAGAAGACAAAAAATAACTGACATATGTCAAGGGAAAAAAAAGTACTTGACCAAGATTTCAAGGTATAACAAAAACATTTAATGAGGACCATTGGAATAAAAATACTTAATGAGGGCCACTAAAAGTGCTTGCTCTGCAAACCCGACTATTTGAATTTGACCCATAGACATTCATAGATGAAATAAAACTAAGAGTTTGTCACCAACAAAGCAGAAATTTCTGAGGAAAATGCTCTTTAAGTGGAGAAAAAATGGTACCTTGGATAAGTATAATAGACTCCCCACTCTGGGTTTCCTAAATTATGTTTGACAATGAAAACAAAAATCATAACATGGCCCGATGTGATTTTGGATCACATAGAAGAACTAACTAAGACAATTATATTTTGAAATGGGGAGGTAGGGAAGGGCTTTGTCTCAGGGTTTCAATTGCTGTGATAAAACACCATGACTACAATCACCATAAAGAAGAAAGGAATATTTTATCTGACAACTTGTAGTCTATCATAGAGAAGTCGGGGCAGGAAGTCAAGGTAGGGACCTGGAGGCAGAAACTGATACAGAGACTGTGGAGGAGCACTGTTTACTGGTTTGTTCTTTGTGACTGTCTTAGTCTTCTTTCTATAACACCCAAGACCAGAAGTCCATGGTAGGCACTATGCACAATGAGCTGGGCTTTTTCACATCCATTATTAATAAAAAAAAAAAAATACACTATGGACTTTGCCAAGATTCAATGTAGTAGGACAATCTTCTCAATTGAGGTTTCCTCTTCCCAAATATCTCTAGTTTGTGTTTAGTTGACATGAAATTAGGCGATATAGAGCTGTTCATAGTTCACTGTAATTGAACTGGCAAAACAATTGCACTAAAGACTATAAGAAGTTATAAAAATACAATAATCACTGCAAAGGTCATAGACAGATATTTCCAAAAATACTACAAATGAAATAAAAGAATAATTCTAAAATAATGTCACATAACAAAAGGTCAAAGAGAAAATTAGTAAGTAAGTCAATAAGAAAACAAAATAAAACAAGGGCCTAACGCATCAGTCACTACACTAAGTGTAAGTGGACTAAATATCAATTGCTATAGTAGATTAGACCTTAACTCAACTATATGCTATCTATAAGCAACTCATTTCAAACTGAAAGTAAAAAATAGGAACATTAATCAAATGAAGGAAAAAAATAGTATGTAGACATCAGATAATGTAGAGTTCAGAATAAAGAATAAAGAAAATTACAAATGACTGAAAGCCTCTTCAGTTGAATTCTTGACTCATCAAATAAGTTTGAATTTTTCACAAGCTGTAATGGAGAGGCATGTGAAGTGAGATGTTTTCTTTTCACAATTGCAGTTTGTTTTTTGTTTTTTGTTTTTGTTTTTGTTTTTGTTTTTTAGCTCATATGTTGGGTACAAACCAACTTGCCTGAGCAGTGCTCTTTCTCAACTAACTGCCCATCTTTTATATCTTTCTACTCGATTTATCTACTTATTTGCTATTTTTCACCGTAGACCTGGATAAGTGCAATAAAATTAGACATGGCACAGCTAGAATACTCCCCTGTTTTGAAATTTCTCCTGCCAAAGTAATCTATTATTTTTAAATTCAACTTCACTCAAATTTTCAAGACATGGGCAGAATGAAACTAGAATCTTAGGCAAAATATCACATGAATGGCCCCTTACTCCATTCTTGATAAAGCCCTAGTAAGTCCTAGAGTACTCCTCTGAGACCTCATGAGTCAGTCCTCCACTCTATGGATCTCATCATTTGTCTTCCAAGCTCCCACCAGAAAGGCTCATTAATTGCAGTTCCCACCATGCTGGCTTTTCTAGTGTAGTGTACCAAACTCTTCTACATTTGGGCCATAAATAGTTCCAAAAACCTAATAACCACGTAGTCACAATAAAACTCCATTTCTGGTGCCCATTTAAGCCTTAGTTATGTTTCCCGTTGCTGTGAAAAATTAGCCTGACGTGAGTAATGTAAGGGAGAAAGGGTTTAGTTTGGCTCACATTCTATCAGGGTAGAAAAGTCCTGGTAGCAGGAACTTGATTGGCTACTGATCACATCACATCTGCATTAGAAGCAAAGGAAGATGAATGCCAGTGTTCAGCTGCACAGTGAATGTGCCATCTACATTTAGGGTAGGTCTTCTCACTTCAATTAATAAAACCAACACAGTTGCTCATAGACCTTCCTAAAGGTTTGTTTCTTATCTGATTCTAGATCATTTCAGATTAACAATCAATATTGACCTTTACAGAGCGTTTAGAGGAGGGAGAGAAGCTAGCCTGCTATAGGAAGGCCAACATGAAGGATCCTGGGGTGATGGAAATACTATTTTAATTGTAAGGAAAATTTTGGTTCTGATAATATGCTATTGTTTTGCAAAATATATTAAAGTAGAAAAATTGAACCAAAAGAAAAAAGAAAGAGGCTTGATAGATTATTCCAACAAATACTGAGTACTGGGATGCCAGAACTTGGGATTTATCTGTGGCACACTTTTGGTCACCATCTGCAAGTTGTCACTACTTTCCAATATGGATGACCTGCCAATCCCAAGGATGATATTCTGTAAAATAGCTATAGTCACCCTGGCACTCTGACCCAAGGAATTTCACATTTGACCCTGAGGTCCTTTGTGATTGTTTCATTATCTAGATATCTCTAAGGTTCCCATGGCCTAAGTCTGAGAGAAAGAGGCCACTAAGGTTAGAGAGTCTATCTAAGGACTGCATGCTAGTCAATTATGACACTGGAGCCCTGGAGATAGAGACATCAAGGCTGAAAAAAAATGATGGGCCAGTATCAGATCCTCCAGTTGCATCCATTTCCTTCCAAACACCATGGTCTATTTCTTAATAATTTTATTCTTTTCTGAATAAAATTCTATTGTGTGTGTGCATCACATTTTCCTTATCTGTTCTTCTGGGGGTGGGCATCTAGGTTGAGCCCTAGGTTGATTCCATTTCTTAGATACTGAGAATAGAGCAGCTATGGACATGGGTGTGCCAGTGTCTCTGTGGTAGTATATCCAGTCCTTTGGGGCTGTGCTCAGGAGTGGTTTGGCTGAGCCATATGGTGGTTCTGTTTTCTTTTAAAGGTCCCCCTGCCTCTCAGCACTGCCTCATTTTCAAGCTCACAACACACAGCCTTTGAAGGATACAGTCAAACCGCAGCAGGGATTTACTGGCTGTTTTCTGAAGCTGGGATCTGGGCCAGTCTCCCTAAGCATGGCTAACATCTGTCCTCCATGTCCTGTTCCCTCTTGAAGAAGTAGAAACTTTTATAAGTCGTTCTAAATCCTGATCCACCCACTGCATCACACTCTAACCAAGTTTTGTAAGACCTTTTCCTTGCATGCCGTAATGTATATTTATTTATGTATCTGCTTTACATTGTCTTTGGGATGGCACACTCTTTAGAGACTCTGGCCTTATGATACCAGACAGAGGACGTGTTTATTGGGAATTTACTAAGTGGAACTCGCTCCTCTGCCTTTGTCCTTGGTTCTCCTTGAGCCTTTGGGGGCGGGGGGGTGAGTCACTCTGTTGATACACTGTAAGTAGTAAGAACATTGCATGTAGGGAACCATCCACACATGACGGAGTGGGATGGAGAGGGAAGCTCGACCACTAGGTCTTTCATTGCATTTTCTAACTACAAAGATCTGCACAATATCTGCTTTCTTCCTCCACATCAAATTGTATAGCTGTTCTGGGGAAAGCTGTGTGAACAAACTTTAACCTCTTGGCTTCTATTATTTGGGAATAAAAGGCTTAAAGCATAATGGGGGCTTTTTTTTTTTTTGAGACAAAGTTCCATGTGAGTAGCGTGTTGTTAATTTCATATTAATGCAGGGTGCTGGAGGAAGTCAGCACAGATCTATAGGGAAGCAGTCCGTGACTCTAGTATCTGGTGGCCAAGTGTGAGCTACTCTCTCTCTTTTATCTCCAAGGAATGAATATCCCTCCTCCCAATAATGCACTCAATATAGATCTTGGCCACTCTAAGCCACCAACAGGCGATCCTGTGCAAAACCAGGGCTCTGTGACCTGTGACGATGAACTCTCTACTAAGCATTAGTTGCTATATGAACTCCACTCCCTGGTGCAGACCTCTCGCTGCAGACATGTGTCCCCACCCATAAGCACTGTCTACAGCTTCCTGGCTTAGTGGATTCACAGTCCTGGTAGGTAGGCATCAGGAGGTACTATTGCTGTATATTTCTGTAAGATGTTGACAACATTATGCTCTCTACGCTAATGAGCTTCCTTCTGTGAAAGACCACGAATGGAAATTAAATCTCAGTATATTTCAGGTGTGTTCTCCTGTTACTTTGGAAGGCTTTCACAAAATGTATGCTGCAGATTTTAAATTAGAATCATTTTCTTGCTCCTTGTGGGGCTTTATTGGAATAGAAGCCTGCCACAAGGGTTGTCAAGGTGCTCCTTTCTGGGACCCATTCTTATCCAGTTACTTCAGTCTTGATGCTAACCGTGGCTGTTCCATGTTGGTCTCCTAGTGACAATTTCCTCCACTTTTAATATGAGGGTGGCACCCATCCATGAGCAGATATATGCATACAGGTAGAGGCCAAAGATGGCTGCCAAGTGTCTTCCTCTATTGCCTGCCATCTTGTTTTCTGACACAGGGTCTCTTCCTTAACTTGAAACTTACCAGTTGGCTGGGCTATCTGGCAGTGAACCTACATCCCTGGCTTTTTTTTTTTTTTTTTTTTTTTTTTTGCTACAGGTCCAGACTCAGATCTTCCCACTTACATGGAAAGCATCACTCAGCCATCTCTCTAGCTCTGAAAATAGTTCTTTAAATAGGTGATTTGAAGAACGGGGATGAGGGAGGAGGGTGGGGAAGTGGAGTAACTGGGTACCATAGGGGACGGATTGCCCTTTCTTCAGGAAAAGAGTGGGTACACGAGGTAACAAGCGGGGCCCCAAATCTTCTCCCTCCTTTGCCCTTCTCTCCTTCTTTGTATTAATTTTTCTCCTGGATAATCGTGCGATCGTGAAACAAGCTCCTCCAAGTAGAAATGTGCATAGGGCTTCCCTTGGGGAAAAGAGAAAGAGATGGTGGCTCTCTCCTCTTTGTTGATTTTGGTAGATTGCATTGGGGCTGCCCACTCATTTTGAGTGTCTCCATATGTATCCACATGTTTCAGAAGTTAGTGAGTATCAGTGAACACACAAAGCCTACATTGTGTGCTCAGCCTAGAGAATGAAACAGCGTGTGTTGTGACTTGGATGCAGAGAGTCTCTTCAGAGGCTTCTGGTAAGTGATTGGCTCCTGAGAGCTCTGACCTAATGAGTGGATTAACCCATCGATAGGACATACTCGGATTACAAGATCGACCAGCAATGGAAACAAGGAAACGGAAGTTAAGCAGAGTTTGAAGTAGGTCATTGGGGGAGTGCCTGAAAAATGTACTTTGTCTTCAGCCCTTTCCCTCTTGTTCTGCTTCCTGACGAGCAGCTCTACTCCACCATACTCTTCTGCCCCTATGTTGTTGTGCTTCATACAAGTCTGCCATGATGGGTCCTGCCCACTGTGAACCACAGTCTCTAAAACTATTAGCCAAAATAAAACTATCTTCCTTTAAGTTATTTTTTTCTCAGTTAACTTTCCATAGCAACAGAAGATAATTGGCAGAGAAGGCACTGTGGGGGAAACAGCATGGATGGTTTTGCTTAGCCACTGTCTCTTTTCCATCCCATCCAGCCATGCATCCTATAGAGCCCTGTCTATCATAATGACTAACGCCTAGTTTGGTACCCTGGCCGACACATACCCTCCTAGCTATCACTCATGACTGGTTCTTGTCTTTCAGAAACTGGCTGGTTAAGAAACAAACTTAATTGTTCTTATAGCTGTTTCCAAAGGACCCTTTTTATCCCATGCTTGGTTCTCCTCTCTTACATTGCTCCCTTAGAGGCATTTGGGTCTTTTTGTTGGTGGTCATAACGACTTTTACTTAGCTGTTGTGTGTACACATGCATTAATGTGTATGCATGCATACATATGTGCATGCTTATTTACTAGCAAGTGCATGTGGAGGTCAGGGGTTGCCTTTGGATGTCTTCTATTGCTCTCCATCTTATGAGACAGAGTTTCTCATCCAACCCAGAGGCATTTCAGCTAGATTGGCTAGCCAATCAGCTCTCAGTATCTCCATGTATCCACCCTGCAGGGAATCTTGGGAAGCCCATCGCTCATTTCCAGTCCCATGTTCTGGTCCCATGGCTCCTGCTTTATGGCATACAACCAATCTGAAGGCTATAGAGAGTAGCTGAGGGTCTTCAGGGTTGTAGGTGTACACTACCACGATTGCCCTGTTCATGGGTGCTGAGTACCTGAACTCTGTTACTTGGGCTTGCTCAGCAAGCACTTTACCCAGGGAGCCATCCTCTCAGACCCTCATTCAGCTTTCTACACTGAAGCCTGTTGCCAGGGAGAGACATGTGTAAGTGATCCCACTAATGGAAATTTCTGGCTCCCATGTTGCCTCCATTCTGACATCTGTTAGCCAGAAAGTTTCAGGATGCTGGGTTAGATACAAAAAAAGAAGAAGAAGAAGAGAGAGAAAGGCTGTGATGCTGTGATGATAGATTTGCCTATATTTTGAATAGAGCCAAGAATGGCACTGCATTTCAGGGTGACTATTCCACAGCCAACCTTCCACGAACTCTCTCCCTTTCTCAGCAACTGTCTATAGCCTTCAGATTGGCTGTATGCCATAAAGCAGGAGCCATGGGACCAGAACATGGGACTGGAAATGAGCAGTGGGCTTCCCAAGATTCCCTGTGAACAGAAAGGAAGCTGGCGAGGTGGAGACTTAGGAAGAAGATGTCATTAAAATCTCCAAGATCAAATAAACGACTGGATGTTCTCTGGGCAGTAAGTCAGATGTTCTGTCTGTTTTTCAAATGAGCCTTTGAGACAAATCTTAAATGTTCCATTATAGACTCAAATATGAGTTAAAATATAATTGCCCTTTTCCTTCACATTTGATAACAGGCCAAACTACTACTGCTGTAATAATAATACTACTATTATTATTACAGGGCTGGGGGCTGGGGGGGTCGAGCTCATGGCCTTGTACATGCTAAGGCATATACTCTACTACTTAGCTGCCTTCATCCCAGGCCAAGCAGATCGAGAAGGCAGGGGCTATCATACTGCAAGTGTCCTAAGGGGAAACCTGACAGACCATCTTGTCTTCCCCTCAAGCTTGTACAGATAAATACTTCACCCTGGGAAGAGTCGTATCAGATGGCGGATGCTGAGAATTGTACCTATTCTAAATTCAGAGCAGCTGCTCCAGGGAAGACTCACTTAAAAGCCGATTTACAAGTTCAGATAATTTCCCAAGATCCAAAGCCAGCTTCCGTCCAAGGTGGGCAGTCCTGAAGCTAGGGAGAAAAGAGTTCTCAAGGCTCAGTGTCAAGGTCACATCATTCCCAGTCTTTCCGCCCTCTTCCCCACTCCTCCCTTTCCTCGCTCCCATGGACAGCCAGCTGTGCGGGTTTTAAAAGCTAGATGTAAGAGATACATAAACTGAGCAGAAGCCAGGCTTTGCTAAGGCTGCATGTGGGAGCCAGGGACAGGCTTGGCCACGGATGGCTGATCTGGAATTTGGCTCTGTGTCCTCCCCACTTTGCCCTGGAAAGAGCACTCTCTAGGACTGCCCTTGGGAGCTCAGGCCGCAGCCTCTCCACTTTCATCACTTTTTCAGAGGTTTCTACAGGGAGACAGGACAAAGTCCTGCTCTGATTGGTTGTCTTTCTATGACTTACAAGCCAGCTCCAGCCAATCAATAGCCTGGATTCCAAGAATGCAAAGATGAATTGAAGCGGGCAAGGCCCTTAAGGGTAAGGGTGAGGGGAGAAAGAAAGAAAAACAATGTAACCACTATCAAGACAAAACCTTACCCAGAGCTTCTGCAGGGACCCCCCAGAGAACTGCTGTCTTCTACCAGCAGTCCTACGGGCAGGCACCAAAGCTCCCTCAATGTCTTGGCTTCTGGACAAGTTCAAACCATTTGTGAAGTAGGTCATTGGAAGTCACATCAAGGAGAGGAGTCGGGGCGTGGGGTGTCAGTAAGGACCTTCAGAGCTGGAGGAGGCTCACCCCTCAGTGGAGAGAAAAGGATACAGAGAGAGGCAGCTGATGTGAGGGAGTCACTAAGTGACAGGTTGTAGCAGATCAGGTCTAGAGGCATTCATAGCTGGTCAGGAGATCAATTGCTCTGCACAAGCCTCTGGCAGGACTTAGATGATAACCTTGAATGAAAATGCACTCTAAGGAAGCTGACGTCATCTTTATTCAGCTTTTTGCTCTGTGTTCAGAAAGCCCATTTCGTTAATGAGGGTTTTTCTAAGGAAGCAGCTGGTTCCCTGCCCTCATCCCGAAGAATGCAATTAAAGATATCTAGATGCATGCAAAATTGCCCTAAATAATAAAAGGAGGAAGATGCATATAAAACAAGTGATATACCTCCTACCTGCTCTCAGACATAAAACTCATGCTGTTCTTATTCATGCAGATGTGGGTCAGAAGAGGAAACTCCATTTTCTTGGACACAAGTGAAATGCAAAGACACAAGTGAAATAAATACTTGCAAAGCACAACCTACCTACAAGTGTCCCCTGAAGGTGACAATTGCTATACTGTTTTGTTCTCTGTCCCCAGCCTCTTAATCTCTCTCTCTCTCTCTCTCTCTCTCTCTCTCTCTCTCTCTCTCTCTCTCTCTCTCTCCTGGTACAAATTAATCACCTTTCAAGACTACCCTTATTTATTTATTTATTTATTTATTTATTTTTAAGGAAACCACTTCTGGTTCCCTCTAAAATCACGAGCCTGTCCCTGGGGCAGTTCTAGGCGGGAGAGGGACAGTCCCAGGCTGGAGATGGGCCAGATCCCTGCAGCAGTAACTGTAGCCAACTCAGTGCACCCAGGAGTAGTTTGCATATGAAGTGGTTGCCTAAGTGGTGTTGTACCTTAGCTCTTGGAAAGCATAGGCTCCCTCAAGCCTCAGCCTTCGACCATCCATCACCTATAGTTAACCCAACACATTGCTTTAAGGACAAGGACGGCGGTGGGGGGGGGAGACAAAGAGGAGAGAGAAAGGAGAAAATACACCTTTACAGAATGCCTAGTAGGTATGATGTGAGCTACTGTGCAGTTTTCTATTGATTTTCTTCTTTTTTAATTTAAAACTCATAACAGCTCCTGGGATGGAAGATTTGTTCTCCACTGTCTTAAAGATAAGGAAAGAGGCTTAGAACTGTTACATAACTCACCCCAAAACGAACAGCCAGCTCCTGGTTCTCTACTCTCTATTGTCAGCTTTGCCTGGTGAAGTTTTTGAAGTGTTCAGGGCAGGGCTGGGGAGGTGGCTCAGTGGGTAAATCCCCTTGCTACAAAAGCATGAAGGCCCACACTTGGATCCCCAGAGCCCACTTTAAATGCCAGGTGTGGTGATATGGCTATAAGCCCAGTACTGGAAGGTTAAGACAGGAAGATCCCTCTGGTAGGCTGGCCAGCCAGTCCAGCTGAAGAGATAAGCTCCAGGTACCAAGAAATCCTGTCTTAAAAAATAAACTGGAAATGATAGAGGCCATATGCTTCACACACATTATGCATACCTACACACATGCACATATATGAACACAACACACACATGTGCATGCACACATATGTGCATAATATATGAATACACCTCACACATGTGCATACACACACACACACACACACACACACACAAACCATTGTCAGTCAGGTGTGTCCGTGTGTGCCTGGAATCCCAGCACTCAAGAGGCAGATGCAGGAGGACCACCATGAGTTTGAGGTAGCCTGCTCTATACACCAAGTTCCAGGTCAGCCAGGGCTACATACTGAGTTCTCTGCTCAACACAAGCCAACACAAAACATTTCTAATATGAGGCTTTACACCCTTGAAGACTTTGATTCCAGTTTCTAAGCTCAGAGTATCAAAAAGTGTTCACTGTATTACCTACTCTGTTGTGGTTCAGGTCCTGCATAGAAGAGTTGCCAGTATTTGTGAAATAAGTGAGTGACTTCACTCTGCTTAGCTCAGTGTTCCTCAGGCCTACCTATGTGTTAGGGTCTCCTGGCCTGGGAATTAAGCCATCGGTGCCTCTCCCTGCCACTGCTTACAGAGGTTCTGACACAGTTGGTTTTGGGGCGGAGCTTCCTGACAGACAGCTCGGCTTGCAGAAGCTACGCCCCCTCAGCCCCCCCACCCCGCCCCGGCCGCCCCAGCCATCCACATGGGCAATTCCTGCCAGAACCATCTGTCCAGAGTGAGGTCAGACAGCATCTGCAGTATTCAAAGCTCCACACAGGTGATGCTGCGCAGCAGGGCTGAGAACAACCGCCTACACCGTGTCGCCTCTCTCTGAGCTTTATAAATGGGAGAGCATCACTTTCTAAAAATAATCTCGTCAACAAGGATGGGAATGATCAGCCGCGCACAGCAGTGCAGGCTTTTGGGGGATACATTACAGAGGAAACAATGGGGCCCGCGGTCTCCTCTTGTGATCTTAATCGGTTCCGTGCTAGCTTGTCCTTTGATTTGTGTCTGTCAGGGGCTGCTTGGAAAATGATTTATGGAACTAGTCGATGAGGCTCTTGCTTTGCAGCTCGAGGGGAAGAGAACAAGCATCCTGTCTACCAAGCTAAGGGTTGTCTTCTAACCTCCCAGAGCTTACGTGAGAAATGCATGCGAATGTTCAAACACCTGTGGTGGACTATTCCAGGGAGAGTGGGGAAGAACACAGGAGAAACCGCAACTCTCTGAGAGTTTTCAGAGAGCGGCAAGAAGGAGGAAGAAAAAGAATGCCTGTAGATGTACCGCACGCATGTTTAGTCATGCTTCTAACGACCTGGAAAACAAAGACAATTACACACGACGGGCTTTTGTGTTGTTAGCTTGAAACACTTTCGAAAGTACATTACCCTGACTGTATCAGAAAGCAGTTTAATATTAATGAGACAGTTTCTTATTATTCTGTGTAATAAGCCCAACCAAGAACCCGTGCAAGAGACATTTCCTTCAGCGTCATGTTGGCGTTACATAATTATTATGAGCCCATAACCAGCAGCCACTGTTATGAATTAAGAAATGAGATTGCTTTAAAGAGCAAATCATTTCAGACTTGGAGGGGGGGGTGATCCCCTTTTATACGCACCATGACATTTGTATGCAATTAAAAAAAATAGGTGACATTTGCTGAGTGTTTAGTTCTGTGCCTGGGAAGCTTTTGGCTTTCTTTTTCTGTATTCTCATTTCCCCAAACCATATCAAAAGCACAAATTAGGTAAATCTTATAATCTCCCTTCACATATCAAAATGGAGCACAGAGAAGCCAAGTGACTTGCCTGAGGACGCACAGCTAGGAAGGAAGAAGTATTCTGGATTGATGCTCAGACAGGCTGGTTTTACAGCTCATCCTTTGAACCAGGACAAGCCAGAAATAATGTTTGCTCTGTGCTGATGTTGTGTTGTTCTAAGCAATTGCATCTTTTTTTTTTGTTTCACATGCCCCAGGCAGATGGCAATCAGAGAAAACAGATTTCTGGAGAGAAAGCAACCATCACTTCCTCCCAAAATTAACTCTGCATCCCCTTGCTCAGTTTCTGTGAGTAAATCCAAAGTCTGAAATGCCTGGAGTGTGGGATACAGAACAGCAAAGTAGGGGAGATGGTGGAGGGTGTGTGGAAAATGGAAAAGGCAGCTTCATCTTTAAGAGTCACTGGATGGGCAGGAGAGATGGTTCTGTTGGTAAACCACTGTGTGTGCAAGCATGAGGATCTGAGTTCAAGTCCCAGAACTTCCCAAAACAAAAACAAAAGTAAAAAACAAAACAAAACAAAAAACAAACCAAAAAAACCACAGAAATCCAAGCATGGTGGTGTTTGCTTTAATCTTAGCACTTGAGAAGAAAGGACATGTCCATCCCTGGAGTTCACTGGCCAGCCAGCCTAACCTACTCAGTGAGCTAATGATGCCTGTGGATGGTACCTGAAATTGCTTTCTGGTCTTCACACAGGAACACACACACACACACACACACACACACACACACACACACACACGAATATCTGAGAATAATTCAGGCAGATGTTCATATTCCCATGAAAACCCTGTCATGAATTGCTTTCATCTTATTAGTAGCTAGTTAGACAGACGTTCGTTCACAGGTTTGAAAGTCACTGGTGAAGGACATCCCCTGCCCCTCTCACTCCATCATAAGCAACGTGAAAAACCAGGAGCTGGAAATTCAGGACTTGGATTAGAGGTCAGAAGAATAAGATGGACACATGCATTCCTATCCTAGAAGGCGTTGATGGATTGCTCTCTAACTGGATTACGTGATGATCTAGCTGGAGGCTTTCTGGTAAAGAATAGGAGTGTGTCATTTTCTCTTCCTGTGTGTCCTTCAAATGAGCCTGCCAGTCCCTGGACAGAGAAAAGGTTCAAAAGTGTCATAAAGCTTGCTGGAGCATAGATGGACATACCGGTCTCTTTGGCCATTGTCTACTCTCCTTATCCCCTGAGAGTCTTCCACTTCCCTCTGTGGTAAACCCACCTGTCTTCTACCCTGTGCTCTGTGTGGGACCTGTCAGTACTTTCCACAGCAATGACAAATAATGAGAGGAGTTCAGAGTGAGATCCTGGTGACAACCTGTGTTCCAAATCACCATCTCTTAAGGAGAGAAGAGTCTTGCTTAGACCACTCTCAGGCCTGGGACCGCCCCTTTCCAACCTGGGAGCGCCCCTCTCCAACTTGGGACCGCCCCTCTCCAACCTGGGACCGCCCCTCTCCAACCTGGGACTGCCCCTCTCCAACCTGGGACCGCCCCCCTCCAACCTGGGACAACCCCTCTCCAGCCTTGGACTGCTCCTCTCCAGCCTGGGACCGCCCCTCTCTGGCCTGGGACCGCCCCCTTCCAATCTGGGACCGCCCCTCTCCAGCCTAGGACAGCCCTCTCCTTCCAGTTAGGCGAGCTTAGGTCTTCCCCAGAAGCAACTAATGCTCCCAGGCTTTTGCAGAGCAAAGTCTTCCTGTGAGCTCCTTCTGTCATCTCACACATGGTCTTCCCTGCCTGCCTTCCCTGCAGTTGGAAACTCTTTTGCATGCTCCAGGTAGTCTCAGTCCAAGCAACACTTTCTTGGGAAATTTTTTCCTGGTGGGCAGCAGCTAGGTGCTATGGAATCTCCCATAGATTCTTCGATTTTCCTGCCTGTGATACTTACTTGTATTATTGTTTGTTCAAGGGCTGTGTCTCCCATCTGTGGAGGAAGGAGAGTGATCTTATCTATTATCTACACCTAGCATGGGCCATTCTATGATACGGAAAACTCCTAATATCTGTTTTAAGATACTTCCTTCTGTTTACATAGCATCTGTCCTAGGTGGCAGGGAAAGAATGGCTCTGCTGAAATGGGTCCCAGGATTCTGTGCATTCTTTGTTCTTCTTCCACAAGTCCTCAAGATAGGTTAAATTTCCTGTCACTTGGATTTTGATGTACCCTAATTATATACATAATATATATAAAGCTTATATCATTTACAATTATGTATATCATTTATGTATATATAATTCATATATATGTTTATA
>JADRCD010238726.1:0-30038 GCA_019843815.1 Montemys delectorum
TACTCAAAGATCTATCTAGAGCTGTTAGACAGCAACAACAAAACGGTCAAGGGGATACAAATTGGAAAGAAAGAATTCAAGGTATCACTACTTGAGGATGATATGATAATATACATATGCAACCCCCAAAATCTAACACCTATAACTGATAAACAACTTCAGGAAAGTGGCTGGATATAAAATTAACTCAAACAAATCAGTAGCCTTCCTCTATAAAAAGGATAGATGATCTGAAAAATGAATTAGTGAAACAACATCCTACATAATAGGTCACAAATAATATACAATATCTTAACTGTAACTCTAACCAAGCAAGTAAAATATCTGTATTACAAGAAGTACAGGTGCCTGAAGAAAGAAATTGAAGAAGACCTCAGAAGATGGAAAGGTCTTCTCATGGATATGGTAGAATTTTCAAATAAAAAATGGTCCTCTTACCAAAAGCAATCTATTGATTCAATGCAATCCCCATCAAAATTCTAACTCAATTCTTCACTGAAATAGAAAAGAGCAATTCTCAATTTCATATGAAGTAACAAAAAACCCAGGGAAGCAAAAATAATTCTTAACAATAAAAGAACTGATGGAATCACCATCCCTGACCTCAAGCTGTACTAAACAGCTATAGTGATAAAACCAACATGGTATTGGTACAGAGACTGACCGGCTGATCACTGGAGCAGAATTGAAGACCCATACAAAAATATACTCTTATAGACACTTGATCTTTGGCAAAGAAGCTAAAACTATACAGTGGAAAAAAGAAAGCATCTTCAACAAATGATACTGATTTAATTTGCCATCTTCATGTATGCAAATTGAACCATATTTATCTCCTTGTAACAAAGTTCAAGTCCAGTTGCATCAAGGACCACACTTAAAACCAGATTCCCTGATTCTAAGAAAGGAAGTGGGAAATAGCTTCAAACACAGGACAAATTTTCCTGAACAGAATACCAATGGTTCAGGCTCTAAGTAAAACAATTGACAAATGAGACCTCAGAAAATTGAAAAGCTTCTGTAAGGCAAATCACACACTGTCAATAGGACAAAATGGCAACCTACAGATTGGGACAAGATCTTTACTAACTCTACATCTGATCAAGGCTAATATCTAATGTAGACTAAGAACTCAAAAACTTAGACTTCAGAAAACCAAATAACCCAATTTTTTTAAAAAAAAAAAAAAGTGGGCTTCAGAGATTAACAGAGAATTCCCAAATGAGGAATCTTGAATGGCTGGTAAGCACCTAAAGAAATGCCACACATCCTTAGCCATCAGGAAAATGCAAATCATCCTGATCCTGAGATTACACCTCACACCAATCAGAATGGCTATGATCAAAAACTCAGATGATAGCAGATCCTGGCAAGGGTGTGGAGAAAGAACAACACCCCTTCATTGCTGATGAGATTGCAAACTGGTGCAACTACTGTGGAAATAAATCTGGAGGCTCCTTAAAAAATTGATAGTAGTTCTACCTGAAGATCCACCTCTACCATTCCTGGGCATATATCCAAAATATGCTCCCCCATATCAAAAGGACATGTGCTCCACTATGTTTAAAGGAGCCTTATAGAACCTGAAACAACCCAGGTGTCTCTCAACCGAAGAACAGATATAATAAATGTGGTAAGGTACACAAAGGAATACTAAGCAGCTATTAAAATTGAAGACATCACAACTTTTGCAGGCAAATTGATGGAACTAGAAAATATCATCCTGAGTGATGTAACCCAGACACAAAAGGACATATATGGTATGTAGTCTCTGATAAGTGGATATTAGCCAAGAAGTTCAGAATACCCATTGTACAATTCATAGACCATAGAGGCTTAACAAGAAGGAAAGCTCAAGTGTGGATGCTTCTATCCTACTTTGATAGAATCTTGAACAAAATAATCACAGGAGGCAGAGGGAGGGAAAGTCCTGGGTAGAAAAGGAGAGGGGGGAACAATGGGGAGACAGTATTACATATTGGGGTACTTAGGACAGAATCCTAATGGGCCAGCAGAATTAACAGAAATATGTAGTGTAGTTTTGGGAACAGGGGAGTGAGTGGAACTTCTAAAATGTCCCAGACACTAGGAATGTGGGAGGTTCCCATGACCTAATGGAAATGACTTTTGCAGAAATGCTGGGGAGCTAGGACCTGAAGAAATCACTGCCAGTAGATAGACATGGTCCCCAGTTGAAGGATGGGGCCATCCATCCATGTCAAAAATTTGAAGCCAGAATTATTCCTATCTAAAGAAAATGAAGGAACATAAAATGGAACAGAGACTGAAGGAATGGCCATTCAGAGACTACTCCACCTTGGGATTCATCCCATCCACAGACTCCAAACTCCAAAACCATTGCTGATCCCAAAATGTGCTTGCAGACAGAAGCTTGGCATGGTTGTCCTATGAGAGGCTCTGGTGACAGAGAGAGATGCGGATACTTATACCTAACCATTGGACTGATCCCAAGGACCCCAATGGAAGAGTTATGGGAAGGACTGAAGGAGCTGAAGGGGATTGCAACTGCATAGGAAGAACAACAATGTAGGAGTAATTTGTTAATATACTCTAAAGTCCCTGGCAGGTGTGCTACCTGTCAGATGTTTTGGATTCAGGAATGAAAGACACACATGTAACCTTATTTTTAAGATGCCCTAAGCAGTTCAACAGCTGGGCCACTTCCAAATCTTCCCTTGGCTAACATACTCCTCCCTCCTCCATGTGATATTTCTGAATTATTTCTTAATATAATCTATATTTCACCTCTGTCATCCCAGACCCAGTTTAGGGAATGGCCCCTGGGGCCAGTCTTCCCTAATTCTTATTCAGCTTGCTTTCTGTCTTCTGCAACTCTCATTCTTGCATATTATTCCTCATCTGGCAGGGCTATTCTAAGAACTCTTCCTCTCTGTGATCCCTATAATAAACAAAATAACTCAAATAATTTTATTAGGAACATTATTAAACTCAGTGTCTTCCAACAGCTCAAATGAAAAGTACAGTGCAATATCGTCATCAAAACTTGAACACCAAGACACCAGCAAATGGACTAACATGAAAAACAGAAAACTTAAAATCCTAGCAAAAGAGCTACAAACTGCTAAGGAATGTTGAGAGCAGGGGAAAGTATGTTATGGACCACCCTTGGCATGGAGAAGGGTGTTGAGAGAAGGGGTGTCTAGGAGCAGTGAAAATACTACTTGAAATCAAACTCTGGATCCAAACTGAACAGAACTAATGGCTTATGCTCTAACATCAACAATAGACAAATATTATTTAAAAATTGTAAAGCTTCTATAAGTAAAAGGACACTGTCAATAGGACAAAATGGCAACCAACAGATTGGGAAAAGATCTTTACCAATCTGGTATATGATAGAGGGCTAATATCCAATATATGCAAAGAACTCAAGAAGATAGACTCCAGAGAAACAAATAGCACTATTAAAAAGAAGAGGGAAAGAGCTAAACAAAGAATTCTCAACTGAGGAAACAGGAATGGCCTAGAAGCACCTAAGGAATGTTCAACATTCTTAGTCATCAGGAAATGCAAATCAAAACAACCCTGAGATTCCACCTCACATCAGTCAAAATGGCCAAGATAAAAACTCAGGTGACAGCAGATGCTGGCAAGGGTGTGGAGAAAGAGGAACACTCCTCCATTGTTGGTGGGACTTCAAGCTGATATAACCACTCTAGAAATCAGTCTGGCTCAGAAAATTGGACATAGTACTGCATGAGGGTCCAACTATACTGCTCCTGGGCATACATTCAAAAGATTTTGCAACATATAACACGTGCTCCACTATGTTCATAGGCAGCCCCATTTAGAATATTCAGAAGGTGGAAACAACCCAGATGTCCTTCAACAGAGGAATGGATACAGAAAATGTGGCACATTTACACAATGGACTACTACTGAGCTATTAAAAACAATGACATCAAAAATTCTTAGGCAAATGGATGAAATTAGAAATATCTCCCTGAGTGAGGTAGCCCAGTCACAAAAGAACATACATGTTGTACACTCACTGATAAGTGGATATTGGCTCAAAAGCTCCGAATACCCAAGATACAATTCACAGACCACAAGAAGCTCAAGAAGAAGGAAGAACAAAGTGTGGATGCTTCATTTTGTCTTAGAAAGGGAAACAAAAAACTCACAGGAGGAAATATAGAAACAAAGTGTGGAGCAGAGACTGAAGGAAAGGCCATCCAGAGACTGCCCCACCTGGGGATCCATGCTGTATAGTCACCAAACCCAGACACTACTGAGGATGCCAAGAAGTGCTTGTTGACAGGAGCCTGATATAACTATCTCCTGAGAGGCTCTGCTAGAGTCTGACAAATACAGAGCCTGATGCTCACAGCCAACCATTGGACTGAGCATGGAGTCCCCAACGGAGTAGTTAGAAAAAGGACTGAAGTAACTGAATGGTTTTGCAACCCCATAGGAAGAACAACAACATCAACCACCCAGACTTCCAGAACTCCCAGGAATTAAAACATAACCAAAAAGTACACATGGAGGGACCTATGGCTCCAGCTGCATATGTAGCAAAGGATGCCCTTTTGGGTCATCAAAGCGAGGAGAGACCTTTGGTTCTGTGAAGGTTCAATGCCCCAGTGTAGGGGAATGCCAAGGGAAGGAGTAGAGAGTGGGTGGGTGGGGGAACATCCTCATAGAAACAGGGGTAGGGGAATGGGATAGAAGATTTCTGGGGTAAAGAAACCAGGAAAGAGGATAATGTTTGAAATGTAAATAAAGAAAATATCTTATAAAAATGAAGAAAGAAAGAAAGAGAGAGACAGAGAGAGACAGAGACAGAAAAAGAGAGAGAGAGAGAGAGAGAGAGAGAGAGAGAGAGAGAGAGAGAGAAAGAGAAAGAGAAAGAGAAAGACAGAAAGTGGTATGAGAATACCAATGATTTGGAGGGAGGAAAGAAGGAGAAACCATGTACTTATATTTTAATTTCAAAAGTCCTTTCCAAAGGCATTCAGGTTTATAAATCTGGCTAGCAAATTCACAATGAGTAATTCTATGAAAAGTAACTTTTTAGGTCAACATAGATGAGTGTAATTTGAGTTTAGTGAATCGTGCTATAGTAATAGAATATATCATATTAAAAACAGGGTGGTTATCGAAATTATCAAAGTTTAGTATTCCTTCATTATGTGAACACTGGCATCTCATTTTACAAAAACGTTTTGGCTTGTGGTATTTTAATCTTATTTATTTTATTAAGGGTCATATCTTATTATTAACATTTAATTAAATTTATATTTAAGAATGTTAATTTTATGAGGGATGATAGGAAAAAATACATATTGTAATATTTGGTGAGTGTTAATTCTCCTTTAAGAACTAAGAGAACAATTGTTCCTCTCTAATACATCCTGCTTGGATTTTGTGCTTGTTAGAGATTGTAAAGTGGGACATATTTTTTGCTTTGCTTTGTTCTGACTCATCCTAGGAAAACCACTGTCCAAAGAGTTTTAAAATACTTTAAATTAAATAATAGTAATCTCAAGCATATTGATTTGTTAGGACATTCATCTGAACTAGTACAATAAATCATTGCAAATGAAGAGTACTAAAAATGTCCATAGGCAAAGACTTTAATGAATATATTTCTTTGAACATATTTAGACACAAAAATAAAATTAGTTTATGATTAATATATTTTTTAATTCTTTAATAATTCTGGTGATATAACTCAGATTTAAATATGGGAACTCAACAACTGAAAAATATAATTTTCTGCAATATTGAGAAGCATATAAAATTCCATCAAAATAAGCAATTAGAATTTGGGTACACAGAATCCCTATAAATGTCAGGGTGTATAAAACCTGCCTTTATCTCCAGACTTATACCTATTAGATGAACAATCTGTGGAGAGAGCTATCTAGTGAGATGGGCCACATGGACAAGCTCTGGGCTTCATTGAGAGACAATGGCTCAAAGTACAGTGTGGAAAAGCAGTGGAGAAATGTTTCTAATATCAACTTCAACCTCACTCCTATACACACATTCTCATAGGCTTGTCTCCCCACATATATGCTCTGTACATATGCACATACACACACTGACCACATACACAGACATATTTTTATGTTTTTGTGTTGTAGAGAAGAAAAAGAAAACCTGATCTGCAGTAAAATATGTATATTCATACAGGCAGGCATACTGATATGTTTGAATATCCACTGCATTTCAACAACTCCCATTTTTCCTTCCATCCCTTGTCTTTGTTTTCTTTTCTTTTCTTTTCTTTTTTTTAGATATTTTCTTATTTACAATATCTCCTTTCCCAGGTTCCCCTCTTAAAAAAAAAAAAAAAAAAAAAAAAAAAAAACAAAAAAAACCTAAAACTTGTCTGTTCTCCTTCCATGTCTCCCTTACTTGGTCCCTATCCTTCCTTCCCACCTGTCTCCCTATATTTCATCACCCTCCTTAACTTTTTCCTTCATTTCTCCTCCATTGTCTTTTCCTTTCCCCTATTCCTTTCTTCCAAGTATGGTTTGTCAAAGATCTTAGCACAACACTGGAATAATTCGTATTTTTTATAGTCATGAGTAAAACTCAGTTATTGAACTAGAGAAGTTCCACAGAAAGAGTATAACCCTATAACTATTATAATACCAGAGACATTTCAAATTCACTCAGTTATTGTCTGTTGTTACTTCCTTATTACCTTTTTAAATAGAACATAGATTTATTCATATAGTTATAGAACAATTCTCATGCCAATAAATGTGGAGAGTTAATATTATGGAAGCACAGATTTGAATAGTTATAACTTGTCTTGGTTAATTCATAATTGAATATTGAAATTTTGTACTAGAGAAATTGTTCAGTGGGATAACTAGCTCATGGAGAGGACCTCAGCTCAGTTCCCAGCACCCAAACAAGTTGGCTAATAATCTCTTGAACTATAGCTTTCTGAGTTTGCACACATGTACACATGCATACATAAAAATAAAAAGTACTTTAAAAGACATGTTTGGCTATTTTTACTGCACATGTATACTTTATTTGCATATCCTAGCAATAATGTTTTAATAAAAATAAAAGAATAAAAAGAAATATACTGAAATGTAATTATGCCAGATGCCTAAGCATCAAATATGTTCTACTTACAAATAATAATTACTGATTTTGGAATGAATTTTTGATAGCAAACATAACAGTAGGTTTTCAATTATAATAAAATATGTTTAGGATTCAGAAGAATATAAATGGATAATCATTGAAAAAATTCACTAGTTTTTGAGGTGAATCATCAGAAAGATTATATGAGCTTCAGACTAAAGGAAGGCTGTGTATAAATGGAGTCTGTACTTTAATCAGTTGCTGTGCCATTACTGTACATCATTGAGTTTTCTAAATAATTAACTGTACTTTTCTCTGTATCTATCATTTCATTATGTTCATCTTAAAGATGTATTAATCCATCTACAGTACTAAGAAGAACCAAATGTAAATTTTCCTGAGACATGCTTTAATATTATTTCTATAAAAATTTATTGAGGTTTTTGTTTGTTTGTTTGTTTGTTTGTTTGACATTTCCAGACAATATTGTGGATACTAGCAAGTGCTCGATTAATACAGAAGTAAGGCTCACAGCCATCTACCAGACTGAGCACAGGGTCTCTAATGAAAAAAACAAGAGAAAGGACCCAAAGAGCTGAAGGGTTTGCAGCCCCTTAGGACGAACAACAATATGAACTAACTAGTATCTCAGAGCTCCCAGAGACTTAACCATCAACCAAAGAGTTCACATGGGGGGGACTCATGCTTCCAGCAGCTTATGTGTAGCACAAGATGGTCTAGTCAGTCATCAATGGGAAGAGAGGCCCTTGTTCCTATGAAGGTTCTATGCCCCAGTGTAGGTGAATGCCAAGGCCAGGAAGCAGGAGAGGGTGGGTTGGTGAGCAGAGGGAGGAGTAGAAGCCAGAAAAAGGGATATCATTTGACATGTAAATAAAGAAAATATCTAATAAAAAAAGATATGTTAGACTAACCATTTGGTATTGAATCACCTCACAGCAGCCTTTAACAACTATCTTTTCCCAAGATCTCTTTGACATCTCCCCAGTGTGATACTGAATTGGTGATGCTGTTTGCTTCTATCCTTTGAGTGTTAGTAGGCTACTTACATGGAGAGGCTTCAAAAGGTTTTATGTAGCTCCACTGTCTTCATTCATTCTTCTACCAGTGTCGACAAACTGTCTATGCTGGAGTAGAAACTGAAGTATAGTACAACTACAGCTGAAAATTTCTAGACACCGCCCATGTGCTCAGCTGAAGTAACTATATGTCCTAGGTGACTAGCAGACATACAACTGAGGTCACTGAGTAGTACTAAAGCCCTAGAGTGATCTAACTGGTACAAGGAGGACCCAATTTTGGTATTGACCATTGTTTTTATGTTTTCTCTAGGTATTTTAACATTTAAATATTGTCTTTAAGGAATATTATAGAAATTAAGATTTATGCAAAAATACCTTTAAATGCTATAACAGAACTCCATCTACTTTAATTGAGTTACTTAAAAATTAAAATGAAAATCCCTTAATAATCATTTTTAAAGATTTGCATTTAATATTGAAGTTTCCATGTAAAACGAATCTACAGTGTGTCCACAATGATAACAGCAGCTGTTTACCAATTGGTATAAGTCTTGAGTGATAGAGAACACTAAGCACCTTTGGGAACTTTGTCAGTTGCAATACCTATTAATAATTACTGACAAATTAGAAGCCACCCAGAAGCTAGTTTTCTATGGACAACTGGTGAAAAATAAACATATGGTAGTTTGGCATTATCTTAATTTTTTTGTTTTGCTTTGTTTTTCAAGACAGGGTTTCTCTGTGTAGCCCTGGCTGTCCTGGAACTCATTTTGTAGATCAGGCTGGCCTTCAACTCAGAAATCAGCCTGCCTTTGCCATCCAAGTGCTGGGATTAAAGGCATGTGCAACCACTGCCCAGATCTTAATTTTCTTAGAGGTTGTTTCCCACTTGTCTCTTTGGGTTAGGTCTCTGGCGGATATCCACCTAAGACAGAGGCATGCCCCGAGTGGCTGAGTGGCTATATTTTTGAAAAAACACATAATGAGCCTGGTTTGCAGTGTCAAACTAGATGCACATGACCTCAAGGATGGGTAACAACATCTACCAGAGATAACAAATACTCAGGTTATTTTCATCTAAGCACTGTAAAAATCCCCATGCAAAACTGTGTTGTTTATTTATGCCTTAGTCCTGCTTTTTTCTAAAAGAAAAGGGAGGAAATATTGCCTCTCGCACCCTGTGCAGACCCAGTTCAGCCTCCAGACCTTGGCGGCCTCTGCCCTCCTCTAGGCAGTCACTTGGGGAATTAAGCCAAATGACCTTCTGCAGGTGGTCATCTTATCTCTGAAAGAAGTTGCCCTAGAAGTTCAGCTGAGGTACAACTATGCCTGTGACAATGCCTACTGCCTGAGGATATCCAGCTGTTGGTGACCTTCACTTGTGAGTCCCTCTTGACTCTTTCCTGACTTCCCCCTGCAATGTTTATGTTATGCAAACATTTTAATCCAGTTCTTACTTGCCTATATAAGCTCAAAACACACCCAAGTAAAGTGTCACCTTGATAGGAAAAAAAGAAAAGAGGTTGTTTCCCCATGATATAAAGGCAAATCTATTTCAATGAAGTTGGTACAGTTTGAAGTTTTCTTCATTTTGTATTATGTCTTCCATAATTGTTTAAATATGGCTTTCTAACATGGGGAAAGATATCAGGAAAACACTGGATAAACTCAAGTATGACACTGAAGTAAAAAGCAATTCCATTTCACAAGGATCTGTGTGTATAACTTTGTAAAAGAGTGCCTTCAAAAAAAAGAGTGCCTTCATATTAACTTTTCAAAGAAAGCACACTTCACACTCACACACCACTCCCACTTAAGCTTTTGTTTAGAAAATACTGTTGTTTAGTCCAACAACATGAATGTTTCCTCTGAAACTTCATGGGAAATAAAATATGAGAGGATGGTGTCAACTATTTTAGCTTGGGCATAACTAATAAATGTCTCTTTGGTTTTAAGGTCAGTTCATTAGGCTGATATTCATCCTTGGTTCAGTGAATCTAATCATCTACCTATGTTTGTAAATTGCTATAAAGCTCTTAAAATTTACTTTTTCATGTCTAGTTAATTGCTAGAGATTTATTTCTTGCACATACATCCCTTTCTCTTTAGATCAAATGGTTGTGGCTGTCTTAATCAACATTGACTGAGGAGAACCTAATATTATTAGTTCCTTGAGATAATGTCGTTTATAAGTGTATACTATTATTTCTTATACCCTGAGATAAATATAACCGTGACCTGTTATTATATAATCTCTTTATAGCCGTAGAAACTATTATAGAGATCCATAATTGGTCATAATGCAGAGAATCACTGACTGTGGTTGTAAAGCTTCAGTTGCTATATCTAGAAGGCCAGCCCTATACTTAAAATTCATTGCAAAAGTGGGGCAGAAACATTATAAGAACTATAAGACCAGTATCTATTTTATGAGATAATACCATCTAGATAGGGCAGAAAAGGCTGACACATGAATTCTCATCCATAAGCTTGCATAAACAGGACCTACAAAATGACAACACCAGTAGACAATGCCAACATGTATGGTAGGAATTTCATAGATGGAGTGCTATAGGTAATCAGTAGCTGCTGAGAGAATCAGCAATAATAAATCTCCCAGGAGTAAGAGAACTATCTTCAGGCCTGAAGTTAGCAGAAATTACTGGAATAAACACTCAGGAAAACAACAATTATGAAGCCAATTTATATCTTTGACTTCATAACAAATAAATAGTTCTCATTAAAAGAAGACATCAATATAAAATAATAGTCTATAGTAAGAAAAAGTTACAAAAATAACATAAATGCTAATATTTACTAACAATAAGACTATATAAAGACTTCTTAAGTCAAAACAAAAAATATACGTGTATTTGTCAGGGTTCTCTAGAGTCACAGAACACATGGAATATATCAATATACTAAGAGAATTTATTATAATGACTTATAGTTTGTAGTCCAACTAATTCAACAATGAGTTTCTATAAATGGGAAGTCCAAACATCTAGCCATTGCTTAGTTCACACACAAGGCTAGTTGTTTCAGCTGTTCTTCTGTATAAACCGGAATCCTGAAGAGGTAGGTTCCAACATAAATGCAGGCAAGTAAGTCCAAGCAATGAAGAGTGAGTGTTCATTATTCCAATGTCCTTATGTAAACTTCCAGCAAAAGTTGTGGCTCAGATTAAAGGTGTGTACCACCCTATCTGTATCTGGAGCTTGCTTTGTCCCAGTCTGACCTTGAACTCTGAGATCTTTTTGCTTTGGTCTCCGGGACTTACAGGTGTGTGCTGCCTAGCCTTGGACTAAGCTTTTAATCACCACTATGCATCCAGGTCTGTATTTCAAGATCTGCCTCAGAATCCTATGTCTTCCAGCCTCAAGATCTAGGTCACAGGCATGACCTCGATGTCAGGATTATAGTCATTCCAGATGTATTCAAGTTTACAAACATGAATAGTCACAGTAATAAACAATCCAATTAAAATTAGACAAAATAAGTACAAATGAGAATTTTTCTAATAAAATATAAAATATCTTGCATCATTAACATTGAAGAAGTGTAGATTGGAGCAGTAGTTTAAAATTCTGTACCTATTTGATTAACTCAAGTCAAATAAAGTAAAATAAATCTGTGAAGTTATAATCTTAGTGAATATTGTCTACCAGCCAACGAATGTAGAAAATGAAAAATTAACTTACAGATTTGGGTGTATACTCTAGAAGATAAACTTTACAAGAGAAGATACTAATGAAAAATAAACTTTAAAGAACCGAATTTAGACCATAAACAGAAGTTATTACAGAAACTTTATTTTCAAGAAACCATTTCTGTTAGAAGGACAAATAAACTATTATATTCACACATCTGAGCTCTCTCTCTCTCTCTCTCTCTCTCTCTCTCTCTCTCTCTCTCTCTCTGGCTTTTTGAGACAGGGTTTCCCTGTGTATCTCAGGTTGTCCTACAACTAACTCTGTAGATCAGGCTGGCCTTGAACTAAAAAAATCTGCCTGACTCTGCCTCCCAAGTGCTAGGATTAAAGGTGTGCACCACCACTGTCTGGACCAATTTCTCAATGATAAATAGGAATAGACTACTGACAGAGAGGGAGGCCACAAGTCAGGAAACACCCTATGAATCCCAAACACTGTAACTGGCCAAACCCAATTTTATGAAATGTATGACATCTGTGAGATAAAGTTATCTGTTGAGAGTTTTCTATACAAATTCACAAACTGAAATTTTCATGCACTGTACTTAAAATAAATGTAAAATATTTGTGATGATTTTATCTCTATATTTCTGAATATGTTGTCTAGCCACTCTGTGAGTAATAGTAAATACTTTTGGAGTATGGAACAGTGTATTTTTAGACAGGGTCCTAATATGTAGCCTTTGTGTACTTTATTTTGCTCTAGATATGAAGGGAGCATTGGGATACAAATGGAGCTATGCACTCCATACTGCTTTCCAAATATGTTCTGTGTCTCTTCTTGACTTACTCTAATGCCACAGGCAGGGTCATTATGTTACATCTCATGGGTATTAATAGGTTAGGACAGATGTAGCTTAATGTTTCATCTATTAAGAATGGCCTCAGATGTACTGAAGAAATATAATCCTTTCATGGATATAACTACTTAGAAACTAAAAGTGTGAACTTTGTCACCTTTCTTTCAAGGTGACTATTCATTATTCTCCCCTGATACTCCTGAAAATTTCAGCCTTAGCTGTAAGGAGCAAGAACACAAGATTCCTTGACATGTATGCCAACTGTTCCTCCATTTGAGAACCATTTGTCTTCTGAACAGATGAAAAATGCCATCTTTAAATAATGATGGTGATTTGGACTTGCATATCACTTTTAAACTAAAATATGCTTATCTAGTTGTTTTATATTTGGACTTAATAGCTGATATTAATTGATAGACTCTAATTACTTGTAGTGTTATTAGCACAATAAAATAAAAATCTTGTAAAGTAAACCCCATTAGCTAAGTGTTTTTGATTCACACTGGGGAAGGAACTTCATACATTCAAATGTGTTATCTCCCAGCATATGACATTCTCTCACAGTTTGCCATGGTTGAATTTTCAGCATGCCTGCCAATTCTTGTCATTTTCTATGTTTTCCTTGTAGGTGTTGCACTACTGATAAAGCTTTTTAACTTGGTACAACAGAAAAGATTGTCCTTTGAATATCAGAATTTCTTCAAGTCTGTACATTTAAATATTTGTTTTCTACATGAAATATTTTGATAGCAGTTCATATTTACAATATTCATATCAACATATCATGTTATTATAAAACATTTTTCTTTTATATAAGTGCACCTACAATGGTTTTGAGTGCTCTTCTGATTATTTTCAAAATTGATTGGTAGATAATAAAAATTGTGCAGGTTAGTGAGGTTTTATATGTTTTTAATCCCAGAAGCACTCAGGATAAAGAGGCAAGCAAATCTTTATGAGTTTGAGACTAGCCTGTTTTACTTACTGAGTTCTAAGCTGCGACTCCATAGTGAGATCTTGTACCAAAAAGCAACAAGAAAAGTGCAAAGTTTATGAAGTCACATAGTGTATATGTCCACACATGTGTCTGCATCCTTGCATGTGTTTGTGTATGATGAGTGCATACACATGTATGTAGATCTCTGTGTGAGCATGGAGATCAGAGGTCAATATCAGGAATCTCCTATTTCTTTTGGCATTATTTCCACTTGTTTCCTAATGTAAGGTTGGGATGTCTTACTTAACTAGGAGCTTAAGAATTGGCTAGATATGCTAGCCACCATACCTAACAGGTCCTCCCTCTTCACATTCCAATGCAGAGATCATGGGAGTGTGTTTCCAGGTCTGATGTTTTATGTGTGTCTGTACTTCCAAATCTGAGTATTTGCACATTTAACCACTATGTTGCCTTTTAGTATTATAGGATGCTTTTCAATATTCTGAGATCAAAAGTATAAAATAACTATTGGAAAAGTAGAGAATATTTTTTCCTGTTTTGCATATTTCAGAAAATGTAATAACAATTCAAATAATATAAAAGAAGCTATAATGACAGAAAATGCAATGTTATCCATACTGTACTGAGATTAACATGTTGAAATAGCATTTTAAAGTATCCCTTAAAATGATTAGAAATAAATCAATATGCTTAAGATAAATTTTACATTTGAAAAATATGATCACTTACTCTCATGTTAATGGAAATGTAGGATTTTATAGTGTATCTTTGACCTAGACTTTCCATTGTATTGCACAGCTACACAGCTCACATCCAACAAATCTTTCACAATAGCTCTGTTACATCATGAAAGAATGAACTCCATGGATTTTCTGTTATATATTTAGCCAGGTAACATAAACCTTTCTATTTTTTTTCTAAAATTCTAGTATATCTTGTTTCTCCATTGCAGCATATACTATAGTGCCCTGCACAACTCAACCACCTACGTGCCAAAGTGATTCTGAGGTGTCTGAAATATCCCCCTCTGTCCTGTGTTGAGACGGTTTACTTTAAGCCCTAGGTGTCTGGGAAATCTCTATATAGTACAGATTGTCATTGAGTTCACAGAGATCAACCCTATGGGTTACCAGTAGAATTAAAGGCACATGTCATAATGTCAGACACGGTGTAAACTTTTAAAGCCCTGAGATTGTCCTAAATTTAATTCAAAGATTGTAGAAGCCTCCCTTTTTATGACAGTGCCACTTGAGGTAGGCACTGACAGATGACTAAGGAGAGTGTGGCTAATATCCCAGCACTAAAGAGAGATTGATAATGAGAAATGTATCTGGCTACATTCTCTCAGCAATGTTCATGTCCTTTCTTCCTCTTTTTTTTCTAATTTCTAGCGGTTTATAAACAGGGAATCAAAGATTGAGAATTTATCCAGACTGTCTCTTTAGCCATTGTCAATTCTGAATTTACTTTTTACCTTCTCTGTCAAAAACTTGTGGCTTTGTTTGTTTGAATGTATTAAAATTTCCCTTAATACTTCTCTAGAATTGTATTTTGCTTTTACATATTGTACATATATCAAATAGCTGAATTGCTTGTACTTTCCTATATTGTTTATTGTTTTAACTGTAAAATATATGATTGAAGTCTATCTGAGTACCTGTTAATAAATAACTTATAAAATAGTTTGAAGAAGTTATAGATAATAGAAAAATCTAAATATACAATGATCATAGTCTTTAACTAGTGAGTTCTTTTATTAAATGTATTTCATTATAAATCATAATATATATAATACTGAAATTAATATACATAAAACAAAATTATTAACAGTGATTTTATACAACAAATAACATATTTCTCACGATGAATATTAAAAATGCAGGTGGTTTGTGCTTAAAGAAGTGGTAAGAAAATGAAAGAATAGTGTAATTACGGTGGAATAATTCAATAAGAATGCCTACAGTAAGGCAAATGAATAATTATATAGAAGACTTTCTTTCTCGCTGACCAAGTAATACATTATAATATGAATTGGTCATCTTTTAAAGACTAAGTAATATTTGCTACCACTCTGCAAAAACCACCAGAATATGGTGCTTGATTCCAAAAATCACAAGAACATGATGCTTGTCTACAGTAGCTGATAATTCTACAGATGATCATTTGTATGAATGGAGTGTTTTTGTATAACACCAAAAGGCCCTAAGTTAACTCCATATTCTCTTTTAAAGGTAAGAGTAAACTAAAACATAATTTTGATATCATCCTATAACTTTTTTTAGGGAGTGGAATCTAATGTAGTTTGGTAGAGATAGTGGGGATGAGGTTCTAATTTTCAGGAGATACATAGGTTTTCATGTTAAATAGAATATTATCAGTTGTTAAGAGCACCCAAAGGTCTTGTAGAGTTCCTAGGTTAGTTTCTCAGCATCCATTCTGAGCAGCCCACAACTACTTATAACTACAGTCCCAGTAGAAATGATCTCCTCCTCATACATACTTTCATATACACATACATACATACATACATACATACATACATACACAGACACACACACACACACACACACACGCACACATACACACACATACACACAGAGGGGGAAGATGAGACTGAGTCACTCTATAAGTATACTATTAATGAATTTTTATTAACTTATCTAAAATTGCTCATTTGTCTCTATGGTAAATTCTTTCTGAATATATTGTATTTCATTTTTGTTCCCATTATTTAGTGGACTTTCTGATTCAATGTGAAAATTATGTTGGTATTTTTAGTTATGTGAAGAATTGCATTGGTTCTTGAGTAGTGATTTAATTGAGTCTGTAGGCCTCTTACAATAATATCGATCTTTTAACAGTATTGATTTTTTTTTAATTCATAAACTTGAGGTGTGTTTTTCTTTGTCTACAAAACATGTCTGAACTATTGAAGCATGAGGAAATGTACAACATGTAATATACTATGTGATTTCAAGTTCAATTATAAATTTTAGAGTATCATTCTCATAAAGCATACACATAATCAAATAGAACAAAATAGAGTGCATTACAGTAACAGCAAACTAAATCAACAGCAGATTACTGGTAAGTTCAGGAAGAACACAAACTGATGAGAGTGTAGTGTCTCAATTACAAAATTTGAAGGTACTGAAAAGAGTCAGGAGTAATATTTCAGGATATTGAACAAGTCAAATCTTTTCACCATAATACTAAAACATAGGTAAAACTACCAAATAGACAAGATTATGAAAAGCTAAAAATATTGTGCTCATAAAATACACAAAATGGTCAAAGACATTTACTAGCTGTCCACATTGTCTGATACCAGAAAGACTAAAGATAGCATGTTTTGGAGAGCTGTGGAAAGAAAAGAAACTACTATTCCTCCTGCAGTAATATATTCAAACCAGTTTGGTAGAAAATAAGAATGTAGAGATGTCTCAAAAATTCAACACATAAACAACCTAATGATCCAGTAATCCCTACTCTAAATAGATAAACAAATAATATAATATAGTTCTATCAAGAAGACTTTTGCACTCTCATCCTTATTTCATGGGTATTCACAATAAGGTAGACATGAATTCAAGCAAGGCATCCATCAGCAAATGAATAGATGAAGAAAATGTGGAAGATTCATAACTTCATCTTCCCTTTTATTAACTTTGTTTTCCTCTTCTCTTTTCCTTCCCTCTCTTCCAGTGTGCCCTCTCACCTATCCTCCTCTATCCCTTCCATTCCATCCCTTTCCCTCCTACCCCATTCCTTCTTTTCTGTCTTTACTTCTGTGACTTTTGGGTTATTTCACTTGTTTGTTCTTCCATTGTCATTGCTTGTTGCATTTACTTATATAGTGACCAAGATTTAAGGACCAACAATAGAGAATCATAACAACGATAAAACTCCCATTCATATAGAATTCTTTTCATTTAGTGGAATACATACCATGTTACAGCTCTGACATATTCTATTCACCTTTCAGATACTAGTTCTAGAAAGATCTGTTCCAGACCATGGACGTGCAACACTCTTCTCTATGCCTTGGGACGTTCTGATAAAAATCTTTTGTTAAACACTGAAGAAGCACTGTCCTTTTTCTATGTGCATTTACTTACATCAGAAAATTTATTGTACTCTGTCTGATTAGAAATATTTTATGTAGTACCAGAGATGCATACTATAAGCCTAAAATAATGAGGCATATAGTTGATTTTCTAAGAAATTTGTAAAAATATACAAAAGTGTAGTCTTTCTATGTATGCTTATTTGGAAAGTTATTCCAGAGACAACACATTATTCCAAATAAAGCTTTTTTCTCCTTTAGCTCTTTCTTTTTTATTTATTTTAATAATCAAATATTTAAGTGTTAGAAATACTGTGTTACAGAAAGGCCTAGTGAAGTCATATGAAAAATCAACAGAATATTTAATTAATTTTGCCTCTAGGAAGTTATGCTATGTTTTCTCCAATTGAAATTGTTCTGCTTCTGTATTATACTACATTAAAAGATGCATGCATGTTTTGTAGTCTATAATTTGAGAATTAAAGAAAAATAAGTTTGCTAAATATCACATTATAAGTCACATTTCAAAATGAAGGGTTGATTATTTCTCATAAATGACATATATACATATATGATTTTCAGTAACAAAATTACAGACTTGAGCAATACTATATTATCTCCTTTGGTTAATGTCCATTGTCTAAATATAAATTATAGAATAGCTGACTGGTTTAACTACATACCTTTTAAAGACACTTCTTAAAATCTCTTATCCACAAATTCGCATTTGTTCTGTGCCTGTGCTATTATAAATTCTTTGTTTGAGAAACTATAACCTATTCAAAAGTACCCTTGCCTGAGATAGAGGTAAATAAGTACCTTGTTGATTTTCAAAGCATCACATCTGTGACAATTTTGTACATAAACTGCAAGAATGACACTGCTCAGTATTATGTAGCATTTTCCAGATGTACAATAGTGTGTAGATTTCTACTAATTATTATTCATCATGAGCATAGAAATGCTGGTTTTTCTCTGGGTGTGAACAAAGCATCACTTAAATTGAGAAAATAAGTTGAAATGAGTAACAAAAATGCTGTTTTTTCTAGTACCTCTTTCAACTCTCCTTTATTATATGATATTACCTTCAATGGGTAATCAACTACACATTTGACTTTTTTGAATGATAAAAAAAATCTAATACCTGAATCATTGAGACAAGAATTTCGTTAATGCCATTTTAAAATGAAATGTATTATGTTATATTATTTTTCTTCAAACACTAAGTTTAAACAATTAATAATAAAAAGTAAAATGGAAAATCATGTTCCAACTTTTAGTTTTATAAGTCATTTTAGTGGCCTTAATATAAATGGTGTCTCACTGGTATGAAAAAATATGTGTGGTATTTTTTGCTTTAAGAAAAGGAGACAAAAAATAATTATTTTTCTTATTATGTCTCAAATACTTTGTGGCATTTTCTGTATATGCACAATGCTTTTCTTTGAATAGAAATGAAACTATTAACCAGCATAGTAAATACTAATAATTTTTAACTCATCTTCAATTTTTTTCCTTGAAGTTTTGTTTAATGCAATATTAAATGAAACATTCTTATATTCAAGAGCTTTTCTAGTTTTGCTTAGAAAATAAGACTCCAGTGTTTTCTACAATCTGAACAAAATCTAGAGAGAGAAAATCTTCATATGACCAAACTCTGTCCTACCTCCTAATACTATTTTAAACATGCTTTAGACATTAAGATCTACTATGAACTAACTAGTACCCTCAGAGCTCCAGGGACTAAAACTCCAACCAAAGAGTACAAATGGGGGGACTCATGGCTCCAGCAGCATGCATATAGCAGAGGATAACCTAGTCGGTCATCTATGGGAGGAGAGGAACTTGGCCCTGTGAAGGTTCTATGACCCAGTGTAGGGGAATGCCAGTGCCAGTAAGCAGGAAGGGGTGGGATGGTGAGCAGGGGGAGGGGGTAGGGAATAGGGGATTGTTTTAGTTTTTGTTTATTTTATTTTATTTTATTTTGGAGGGGAATCTGGGATAAATAAAAAAAATCTAATAAAAATAAAAAGAAAAGAAAAAAAGATATGTATTAGGTTTTTCTGACACATACTTTCTGCTATGTTATAATACATGATATTAAGAGTTTGTCATATTAATTGACAGTATATGAGTTACCAAATAATAGAGATTTTAAAACACCAGATGAATCATTTTATATCATCTGGGTGCAGGGAAATGAGATGAGTTTAAAGAGCTATTCCTACCGAATAATAGCATCTTATTTTTTTCTGAGGGCTGAATTCTGATAATAATACCAAGGGTATTTATAAAATTCATCACTATGTTTTGACCATAGTAAAATTTGAGTTGTGGATTTAAATCTTTTTTTTTTTTTAATCATGAAGCTAGTACATAATCTTTCTATATGGTTTGCTGTGAAAATATGTCAACTTATTTTTAATTCGTTGTTTTCTAATAACAGATTCTGTTGTTCAGCATTCTGTTTTACTGCAGTTGCAAATATTACAGGAAATTGAACATATTAATAATAAACATATATTCCAAAGGAAAAATGTAGTTTCCTTAATTGTGCATTTAAATATGTGTGCACAAGAGGTTGTCATGTTCTGTGTGTTTCTGTGTACATGTGCATCTCTCTCTCTCTCTCTCTCTCTCTCTCTCTCTCTCTCTCTCTCTCTGTGTGTGTGTGTGTGTGTGTGTGTGTGTGTGTGTGTGTGTGTGATTACAGAACACCATTTCTATTACAAGAGCATCTTAGGGTGAATTTGAGACAATGTCACAGTGTTTCCTGAATGGCTTACTAGAGAATCAGTGTTTTTAGGGATATTAATGTACTAATGCCTAATTTAAAGATTTTTCTTAATCAAATAACAAGTGAGAGCATTATAATACTTTAAATACATATTTTTTATTGCAAGATTTTCCAATGATATCTTTTATATCGTATTTTTTACATGAATACTGTATGAGATTTCTGAAGTAAATTACATCTCCAAGCTAAATTAACACTGGAGTCTCTCACAAGGGGTTCATTAGCTTCAAGTATATATTTTGAAAACTAAGGATTTTTAAGGATCGAATATGTCAAGATAGGAGGAAAAATACATAAAGAAAAGGGGCATTTGAGGGGTTTTATGGAAATTACTTACAGAATAACCTTTCTACAACATTACAATACACACACACACACACACACACACACACACACACATATATATATAAGTATATATATATTGAGATCTACATGAAAACTCCAAATAATGGATGAGGTAGTATCCCAACTTGCTATTTCTTGTCACCAGCTGAAGCTTTCAAGAACCTGATTGGGCCCAGACATTACTGTGGATGCCAGCAAGTGTTGGCTGACAGGAGCCTGATATAGCTGTCTCCTGAGAGGCTCTGCCAGTGCCCAACTAATACAAAAGTAGAGGCTCACAGCCATTCTTGGACTGAGCACAGGATCCCCATTGAAGGAGTTAGAGAAAGGACCCAAGGAGCTGAAGGGTTTGCAGCCCCTTAGGATGAACAACAATAGGAACTCACTAGTATCCTCAGAGCTCCCAGGGACTAAACCACCAACCAAAGAGTACACATGGTGGGACTCATGGCTCCAGCTGCATAAATAGCAGAGGATGGCCTAGATGATCATCAAAGGAAGGAGAGGACCTTGGCCCTGTGAAGGTTCTATGTCCTAGAGTAGGGGAATGCCAGGGCCAGGAAGCAGGAGAGGGTGGGTTGGTGAGCAGAGGGAGGGGGGAGGGAACAGGGGTTTTTTTCAGAGGGGAAACCAGGAAAGGAGATATCATTTGAAATGTAAATAAAGAAAATATCTAATAAAATAAATAAATACATAAGAGTAAAACAACTACAACAACAACAATCCCTCCCAAAAAAGAACTTGATTGGGTTTAATTTAATTGAGCTGTTTGCCAAGGGGCCTCTTGGGAATTCCCAACAACCCAAATTGTTGTCAGTATTATAAGTAGTTGATTCTGGTTTTCTTCCTGTGGAAGTCCTATCCCCTTTAGAACCCACAATCCTTCCTTCTATTCTTCCCTAAGAGTCCCCAAGCCCTATTCACTGTTTGGCTATAGGTGTCTGTATCTTTCTGATCTATCTATCTATCAGCTGCTGGATAGAGCCTTTCAGAGGACAACAGGCTCCTGTCTGTTGCAGGAAGTATTAAAAAAGATAGAACCTGCACATTCCCAAGTTTGTGCCTCTGCCTCAGCAGCCTGGCAGGCCTTCACTGGCAGGCAATGGCCAAAATGTTTTTAGCTCATGTAGACTTTTAACTCAGAATGCCAAAATCTCTCCACTCAGCTCACTAGGTTCTCAATGGTGGGTCACTACCATGTCAGCCTCATGCTTCAAATCCCCTAAAGCCTTGTGGTGCACATCTGACAAACCCATGCTTTGCTGCTGTACTTTTCTCTCTTGAACCCAGACGAGCCATCATGTGAAGGAAAACACAACACAAACTTAGTTCAGAAACTCAATCTCTGAGCGCAACAACTAAAACCTAATGTTTTAACCCTTATTAAAATACAATTCTTCCAATGTCAAATCCTTGCAATCTGCCATGATACTGGGAAATTCTAGCTGCTACACCTTACCCCTCTGCAGTCCCAATTCCAAAAGAGAATCTAACTCTCTCCTGCTACATCTTTTCCTCCTTCCAACCCGGAAGCCCTGCCCACTCACCCAGTGATTGGTTCCTTATTCATTAGGTGATTGGTTCAGAAGAACAGCACCAGGCTCATCTACAACAACCATCTACTAGCATAACAGAGTGTATCTAATATTGATAGGGACTGGTGATTGCCCATGGGATAGGCCTCAAGTTAGACTGGTTATTTTTTGTCCAGTCCCTCAGTCTCTTCCTAGATGGCCCCTACCTGTATTTCTTGTAGAGAAGATAAATTTTTGGTTGAACAGTTTGTGTGTGGGTTGATATTTCTATAATTCCACTGGGTTTCAAACCTGGATGTAGCAGGTGACCTCTTTGAGTTCCATATCTCCAGTGTTCTGAGTCACAGCTAAGGCCATCTCCATTGATTCTTGGGTATCTTCCTTATCCCAGATCTCTGTCTCACCTTGGGGATGTAGACAACCTCCTCATCCCTGTCAGATGTTGATTTATATTCATTTTTTCATGGCTATTTAGCCATTTCTCCTGTCCTTTACACACCTGATTTTGAACCTCCCAGTCCCCCCTTCAACCCAGTTCCCTCCATCTGTCTGCCTCTTATGACTGTTTTATTCACCATTCTAAGTAGATTCAAGCTTACTTTCCTGGACCTTCCTTCTTTAGCTTCTTTGAGTCTGTCAAGTTTAGTATGGTACCTGTATCTTATGGCTAATATACACTTATGAGTACTTACTATGGATGCCAATTAGGGCCTGGATTACCACACACAGTATGATATTCTCAAGTTCCATCCATTTGCCTTCGCAATTCATGATGTCTGTATTTTCATTAGCTGAATATTCCATCAGGCACATATATCACATTTCCTTTATCCATTCTTCAGCTGAGGAGCATCCATGTTGTTTTCAGTTTCTGACTAATAACAATAAAGGTGCTATGAACATAGTTGAACAAGTGTCAGATGTTGGAGAATCTTTTGGGCATATGTTGCATCTTGAGGTAGATTTATCTTCAGCTTCCGAGAAACTGCCAAGCTGATTTCCAAAGTGGTTGTACAAGTTTGCATTTGCACCAGTAATGAAGAAGTGTTCCCCTTGTTCCAAATCCTCGCCAGCATTTGTCTCTTGAGTTTTTGACCTTATCCATTCTGATGGGTGTTTAGAAGGAACATCAGAGTTGTTTTGATCCAAATTTCCCTGATGACTACGAATGCTGAACATTTCTTTAAGTGCTTCTCAGCCATTCAAGATCCCTCTGTTGTGAATTCTCTGTTTAGTACTGTACCCCATTTTTTTGGATTATTTGGGTTGTTGGTGTCTACCTTCTTGGGGTTTTTTTGTTTGTTTGTAACTTTTGGATATTATCCTTCTGTCAGATATAGAGTTGATGAAGTTACTTTCACATTTTATAGACTGTTTATTTGTCCTATTGACAATGTTCTCTGCCTTCCAGAAGTTCTGTAGTTTCATGGAGTTCTGTTTATCAATTGTTTTTCTTAGAGCCTAAGCCATTGTTGTTCTGCTCAGTAACTTGCCTCCTATTCTAGTGTCTAATTTTATTTATCACTTTCTCTTCTATGAAATTTGTTGTATCTGGTTTTGTGTTGAAGTTCTTTATACACTTGGACTTGAGGTTTTATGCAGAGTGACGGATGTGGATTTATTTTCATTCATCTATATGTCTAGATCCAGTTAGACTAGCTCAATTTGTTGAAGATGCTTTCTATTTTGCATTGTATCGTTTTGACTTCTTTATCAAAAATCAAGTGTGTCTATAAGTCTTTGGGTTAATTTCTGGTCTTGATTTGATTCCACTGATCAACATGTCTGTTTCTGTGCCATTACCACACATTTTTTTTCACTATTTCTCTATTGTAGAATTTGAGGACAGGGATGGTAATTCCTTATGAAGTTCTTTTAATGTTCAAGATTATTTGGCTATGCAGGGTTTTTTATTTTTTTATATGAAGTTGAAAAATGTTCTTTTCATGTGTATGAAGAATTGTGTTGGAATTTTGATGGGAATTGTATTGAATCTTTAGATTGTTTTTGGTAAGATGGCCATTTTCATTACGTAAATTGTTCCTATCCATGAGCATTGCAGCCCTTTCCATTTTCTGACAGCTTCTTCAGTTTCTTTTCAGGGACTTGAAGTTTTGTCATACAGTTCTTTTACTTCCTTAATTAGGTTTACACTAAAATATTTTATATTATTTGTGAATATTAAAAAGGATGTTGTTTCCCTGTATGTTTCTTTGTCTGTTTATCATTTGTATAAAGGAGGGCTACTGATTTCTTTGAGTTAATTTTGTATCCAGCTACTTTGCTAAAAGTATTTATAAATTTTAGGAGTTCTCTGGTGGACTTTCTGGGCTCACATTTGTATACAATGGTATCATCTGCAAATAATGATACTTTAAATTCTTCCTTTCCAATTTTTATCCACTTGCTGTTCTTTAGTTTCCTATTGCTCTGGCTAGAACTTCAAATACTAGGTAGAAGAGAAAGAGAAAGAGTTGTGAGCCTTGTTTTGCCCTGATTTTAATGGAATTGCTTAATATTTGTCTCTATTTAGTTTGAAGTTGGCCATTCGCTTTTCTTATATAGGTCAATCAAAAATATATTTGATTATACTATATATGTCCCCTTTATCCCTGGTTTTGCTAACACTTTTAACATGAAGGGGTATTGTATTTTATCAAAGGCTTTTTCGGCATCTACTGAAATGATCATGTGATTTTTCTTTGTTTATAAGTTGGATTTTGTTGATGTATCTCTGTATATTAAACCATCATTGCATACCTGGGATAAAGCCTAATTAATCTTGATGGAATATTTGTTAATGTATTCCTGTATTTGAATTTCTAATATTTTAATGAGTATTTTGTCATCAGTGTTCATTAGAGAAATTTGTTTGAAGTTTTCTTTTTTTGTTGAGTTTTTATGTGGTTTAGGTTTCAGGCTAACTGTGGCTCTTTAAAAGTTTACCTGATATTAATTTAACTTTGGTTAATGAGATATCTAGAAAATCATCCATTTCCTTAAGATTTTCCAATTTTGTAGAGCACTGGCTTTTGAAGTAAGACCCAATAATTCTTTGAACTTCCTCAATGTCTCCCTTTTCTTTACTGATTTGATTTGAATAGTGTATCTCTTTCTTTTGGTTAGTTTCGCTAAAGGTTTGTCTATGTTGTTGAATTTCTGAAAGAACTAGCTCTTGGTTTCATTGATTCTTTGTATTTGTTTCTGATTGATTTCAGCCCTGATTTTGATTATTTTCTGCCTTCTACTCTGCCACAGACTGGGTTGCTTCAGGGACCTCTTGTTTCACAGGATGAGTACAGTTCTGGTCAGGTGGGCAAAGAATTTGACAGATGACAAAGAGAGTTGACACAAGGAAGTCTGAGTGTATTTCTCAAAAATGGCATCAGACTTTTATAGTCATTACAAAAGAAAAATGAAAAATCTGGCAGCTCAGTGGTCGAGGTACCTCTGAGGCTATCTGAAACGCACTGGGTCTAAAACAGCCACCTCTTCTGTACAGGCGCTGCACCCCTGGGCCCAGAGCCCTCAGCTTGAAACTTGAATGCTAGAATCTCGAATGCTCGAATCTTGAATCTGGATGTCTTTGCACAAAATGAAAACCAGGCTTATATAGTATATACAAAACAGGGCAGATGACAAAAGTCAGGTAGACAGATGATGGTCACATCAAGGTCAGTAAGATCAGGTATCTTCTGCAATGCAGAAGAGCAGTGGTGCCCTTCCCACTGAGGCTATCTTGGCAGTCCCAAGCTAATTCCCTGGGTCTGTCGGAGGCAAGCATCAGGAAGTCTCATTCTAGAAGTTCCTGAGAATGCCCTTAAGTGAGGGAAGCCCTTCAATTATCCTCTGGCATGTAAAATAATTCTGTCTTCTATGGGACTACTCTGAGAATTCTATGTTTACAGTTACCAATGGTGCCTCACCTTTGTTGCTAACTCTGAGGACACTCTTTCTGATAAGGTAGATTCCTTGTGAGAAATTCCAAGCTAATGACAGCTTGGTAATAAATTAAGATATATTGGAATACTGTACTGGACAGGGAGCAATGTTTAATTTTAGTTTTAACTATTTACAAATCATTTCTTGGAGCACTTTTATGCCTGAATAAGAAGGTATGTTGACTATTGTAAAAACTAATCTGGAACACGTCTGAGTTAGGGGATGCCAGTGACTGACTGAATATCTAGGAGGCAAACTCCCTTTGAAGTTGTAAGCCTCTGGTCTGTGATCAGGCCTTCAAGCCTGACACGCAGACTTTACTGGAGTAGATGAGTGAGCATGGCATTACTCTTCTTTGGTGTGCTTGCTTCTTGTTTTCTAGAGCTTTCAGGTGTACTTTTAAAATATTGGTATTAGAACTTTCTAATTTCTTTATGGAGCCATTTAGTGCTGTGTGCTTTTCTCTGAGCACTGGCTTTCATCATTTCCCATTAATTAAGGTATTTTTCCTTCAATTTCATTGAGTTCTAGAAAGTCTTTAATGTCTTTTCCTGACCCAGAGATTATGGACTAGAAAGTTATTCAATTTTCCTGAGCTTGTAGATTTTTCAGTGTTTCTGTTGTTGTTAAAGTCAAGTTCTAATGTATGGTAGTCTAATAAAATTACAAGGTATTATTTAAATCTTCTTGTATCTTTGAAGCTTTTTTTGTGACATATTATATGGTCAGTTTTTGAGAAAGATCCATGATGTCTTTAGAAGGTATATTCTTTGGTGTTTGGATGAAATACACTGTAGATATCGTTTAGGTCCATTTGATTCATAATGTCTGTTAATTTGATTGTTTCTCTGTTTAGTTTTGGTCTGGATGATCTATCAGTTGGTGAGAGTGGGGAGTGGAAGCCTCCAACTACTAACATAAGTGTTTTGATGGATGATTTAAGCTTTAGCAATGTTTCTTTACCAAATGTGGTACCCTTGTGTTGGGGCAAAGAGATACCTTGGTTCGTTTTCTTTGGTGAGTCTGAAGTGTCCTTCCTGTCTCTTTTGATTAATTTTGTTTGAAAATCTATTTTATTAGATATTAAAATTGCTAATCCAACTAACTTGCTTCTTGGGTCTACTTGCTTGGAAAATGCTTCTCCAGCCTTTTACTCTCAGGTAATATATATTCTTATTGGTGAGGTGTGTTTATTGTATGCAGCAGAATTATGCATCCTGTTTCTGTACCTATTCTGTTAGCCTGTGTCTTTTTATTGGGGCATTGAGTGATGTTAAGGAATATTAATCACCAGTGATTGTTATTTCCCATTATTTTTATATTAGTGATGTTGGTGTGTGTGTGTGGGGGGGTGTTTACTTTCTTGTTTGTGCTGGAATGAGATTACTTATAGCTTATAGCTTATGTTTTCTTTGATGTAGTTATCCTTTTTTCTTTTCTTTTTATTTTTAATTTTTTTCAGTCCAGTTTGTTATCCCCCTTCTGGTCCATTCTCTAAAAGTTCCTCATCCTGTTCCTCTTTCCCAACCTCCATCCAAGAGGATGCTCCCACTACCTCATCCCTATACCACCAGGTCTCTATACCCCGGAGCCTCAAGTTTGTCAAAGGTTAGGTGCATCCTCACTCACTGAAGCTAGACCAGGGAGTCCTCTGCTGTATATGTCTTAGGGGCCAGCTACTATGTGCTGCCTCACTGATGGCTCAGTGCCTGAGAGATCTTGGGGTTATAGGTTCCTTGAGGCTGTTGGTCTCTCTATGGGGTTACCCTCCTCCTCAACTTCCAGCTTTTTCTTAATTCAACTACAGGGGTCTCCAACTTCTTGACTGGGAGGTTTGTTCTAATATTTCTGGAGGGCTAGATTTGTAGATAGATATTGTTTTAGTTTGGATTTGCTTGAAATATCTTGTTTTCTTTTGTGATCTGTTGTGATTCAATGTTTTGTTGGTTATAGTAGTCTACGTTGGCACCTGTAGTTTTTTAGAAGTTGCAAAACACCTGTACAGGCCCTTCTAAATTTTAGACTCTGTGTTGAGAAGTTAGGTGTAGTTCTGATAGGTCTGCCTTTGTATGTTATCTGCCTTCTTACTCTTGCTGCTTTTAATATTCTTTTGTTTTTATTGTTGACCTATAAATTTATGTTTTAATTATTATATGTCAGGAGGATTTTCCTTTAAGGTCCAGTCTAATTTGTGTTCTATAAGCTTCTTGTATACTTATAGACACTTCTTTCTTTAGGTTGGGAAAGTTTTCCTCTTTGATTTTGTTGAGAATATTTTCTGGTCCTAGGTGCTAGTACTCTTCAACTTCTTCTACTCCTATTATTCTTAGGCTAGGTCTTTACATGATATCCCAGATTTCCTGGATATTTTGTATCAAGAATTTTTAAGATTTAATATTTTTTTCAACTGATGAAGAAAATATTAAATTTCTTCAATTTCTTCTTTGTATCTTTTACACCTGAGATTTTTTTCTTCCATTTCTATACTCTATTGGTGATGCTTACATCTGTTGTTCCTGATCTCTTTCCTAGGTTCTCCATCTCCAGGATTTCCTCAGTTTGTGTTTTATTTTTTATGATTTCCTTTCTACTTTCAAGTCTTTTACAGTTTTCTTTATTTCTTTCACCTGTTTAATTGTATTTTCCTATAGTCTTTAAGAGATTCATTTGTTTCTTTTATAAGATGTATGTCTGATTATATTTTCCTTTATTTCTTTAAGGGCTTTACTCATTTTCTCTTTTAAGGCCATTTTAAAGGATTGGATTTAAGGACATTTTCTTGTGTTTTGGTACTGTTAGGATATCTAGAGCTTGCTATAGTAGGATAACTATATTTTGGAAGTGTCATATTGCTCTGACTTTTGTTGATTGAGTTATTTTAAGGGCTTTTACTGTCTGGATAGTTTTGCTTCCTGGATATTCTTGTTGAAATAGGTATTGGGATAGAGGTGAACCTCAATACTCGTGGAATGGCAGGGTATCCTGGGGCTGTATGATTTTATCCCTGCAGCTATTATGTTTCTAGATATTCAGGTCTGTATGGCTTAAGAATCTCAGGCTCATCAAATGTGGGCAGAGCGGTGGCAGGAAAATGGCAGTCTCCATAGGCTAGAAAACTGCTCTGGGGAAATTGAATTGGCTGAGAGGACTCAAAGGGCAGGGAATATAGGTAGGGGAAGGGAAGCTTACCTGTATGTTTCAGGAGTGTAATGAAAGTTGAGAAGAGGTGATGGGAGAATGTGGTCCCCCTAGAATAGCAGACTGCTCCATGTAGCTTGGCTTGGCCCAGTGATTGAGAGAGCAGGGAAGATGGGGGTAGGTATGGAAGCTTATCTGTATGGTTCAAAATATGCAAGTTTGATGAGGGTTGAGGGAGAGATGCCAGAAGAACCTATTTTTTAACTGTTGTAGAACTATAATGTGATTTTTTCAACAAACTTCTCACTTTATACCATAATACCAAAAAAAAAAAAAAAAAAAAAAAAAACTAACAATGAAACGTGTTCTCAAAATAAATCTATGATGAAGTCTTTCAAGGATTACCTAGTAGCTCAAAGTTTGTCAGTTGCCTCAAGTATAACCTAAGCTTACATGCATAAAAATATCTGTATTAGGAGTCTTTCAATAATGGTAGAAGAGGTATGCAGATAGGCCAATTGCTTACTTTACTGTTTAATTCTCTATGCAAAGTGTGTCACATTTTCCATAGAGATTGCAACACCACGATGCAAGATATCAGTGTCTT
>JADRCD010238728.1:6664-23477 GCA_019843815.1 Montemys delectorum
CTACTAATATTTTCTTAAATGAACATAAATATATAAAGTCTTTTTGTTTGTTTGTATGTTTTGTATTTAGTAGAGTTTAAAATCTTGGCTCTTACTGTGGTACAAGCCCAAAATAAAAACAATTTTTAGATATTGGAGTTCATTGTAATAAGGCTGTACTTCAATGTTCCTCATATCATCAAAGGATTTTACCTCCATCGTAGCTAAGCTGAGAGTTGACAGTTCTGTTGCACCAAGAAATGAATTGTAGGCACGATTTTTGGATACAGACTTCCTGCTATGGTCAAAGCTATTTGACTTGAGTGAGTGACTTTATTCTCAGCCCACAAAGAACAGGTTGCATTCATTTAAGAAATGGTGTGTGTATTAAGATGGTCTATCCATAAAGTTATTCACCAACTGTTTCATGGTTTTATTTTTTTAACATTTTAAATCATCTCCCATTTTAAATGATTTCCAAAGAATAGTTGGGGAAGATGCAAAAGGGGTGAGCACTTTGAGACTCTGGGCATATTCATTTGCTTTCATCTCTGTTTGCCAAAACTTCTAGTTGCAATTGACAGAAATCACCTCAAATGAGTTTAAACAGATGTAGGAGTTTGTTAGCTGGTAGACTAAAAAGTTCAGTTCAGCTGGTCTCAATGCTTCTGAGGACCCACGCAGTCCTAGAAGACTACTCTCCTCCGTCTAGCTTCTGCTTCTTGCATGGACGAGCACTATTCTCTCCATCTGAAAATTGTGTTCTCCATGATTTAGTTTGAAGATGGCTGACTTGGCCAGGACTTTTAGTAGAGAGTAAAATCTACTAGAAGAAGAAGAGGAGGCAGAAAAAGCAACCAACCTAAAGAAGGGAGGCAGTCACAGTTTCAGGGGACCTTAGAAAACCTGCCTGAAGGCGGCTATCCTATGAGGAACAATTGTTCCAGAAGAGCCCTGCTGGCATGCATGTGTGACCTTGCTCACACTGTGAACAAGGCCTCCCTTGGTCCTAGACCTGCTGCTGTACTGGAGGCCAATGTGCTCTGACATCTCTGATACTATTTTTCCCATCATCAATTCCCAACTTGAAAGTCAAGTCAGGTGCCTCCTACTGACACACCCTAGACCCCTAGCTACTGATGAGAGGGATGCACCTTGCATGCTCAGCTTCTCAATGTTGAAGCAGATCCTACCAGTCACCCACACAGAGAAGGGGGTGGGTGAGTTCCCAAAGCAGAAGAGGGGTTCTGGTGCAGGAAATTCAAAATATTCACAAGCGAGTGTCCCCACCAGAAAAACACCACCACAACAAAGCAGAACAAAAACAACAATAACAAAAAGCCAACAACAAAACACAAAACAAAAACAAAACAGCACAAACCAGCAAACATTGGCATCAACAAGCTGAGACTCATGTAATCTTAGTACCACCACCCCAGAAGGAAACCTCTTTCAACATTGCCTGGTTTGATGAGTGATGCCTAACTAAGGTCTGCTGATCTGATTCGACCCAAACAAAGAAGGCTGGGATCTAAGTCCAAACACTTTTTTGCATCTATTGACAAAACGAAGAAGAAACTAAATCCTTTCTCCCCACACATATTTTCTTCATGTCTCCAGTGTCTACCACACTTGTGCCTGACCTCTCTAGCTGCCTACTTTCTTTTTGTGAGTAGAAAACAAAAGGAATGTTTGTTAAAAAAAAAAAAAAAAGGAGGGGGACTGGCGGTTTTTTACCATTGGAACGCTGATGAAATAGAAAATGAGATTCTTACCTCTGAAGAATAGTAACAGGATGTGAAATTGCTATTGACACTTAAAGATTCATTAGCCAGGTCAAAGTGTGGATCAAAAGAACCCAACAGGCAAAGCAGTTGGCAATACTCTGTTTCCCTGGAAAACAGGGCAGGAATGTAAAGTACAACCCCTCAAAGAGCCTTCCCAGGTAGTGTCATATTTGGAAGCAGCAAGCAACTGATGGAAATTTTATACAAATGCTGAAATGAGTTTTGCTAACACATACTCCCACCGAGCGCGAACGCTGCCCAACCTTGATTCTTGCCAAGTCTCCCATGGAGAGAAAATGAAGAGGGCAAATTGCTAACATTCTTGAAGACAGCAGGATTGTTTCAGGAGCCGCTGTCTTCCTGAATCCATCTTCATTTGTTTACCCCCATGACAATCTCAACAGAACTGTAGTGGGGGGACCCCCGAGGGGGTCATCTTCAGCTGTCACTGTGGCAGTTTCCCTTACTTGATGACAGAGAGAACGGAATGACTAGTTAAGAGTTGTGTTGTTTCTTGTAAACTTCTTTCTATGAACCATCACCTCTTTCTGGTCCCAGGGAGACCAGAGAGCTGATGAGAGAACATTTCAGAGGTGGGTGGAGTAACTCTTTTCAGGATTCTAGCTGCAACTCAGAAACTATTTGAGGATTCTTTGGAATGAAAGTTCTTGGATACTTAAAATACAGGACGCAATCAACATAATGAGAGGAAAAGAATCTTTGTAGTTTTGATTTAAAGAGGTTTCAGCAGCCACTTGGCTGCCAGTAGATGGTAACCGCAGGGGTCTTACCATTTAACTGAAGTAAAAGCTAACAATTCACCAAGAAAGAAAAGTTGTCCAGGACAGATGTTAATACCTATTAGAACAACTTATCTAGGGACGATTTCTCTGTGTTAGTACAGTTTATCAGCTCTGTGGGGGTGGAATTTTTTATTATAATTTGTAAAATTTCTTCTCAAGTAGACTTAAGAAAAACAAAAAATGATGGAAATAATTTTCAGATCTGCAGCTCTCTGGCACGGCTGATGAACAGACCCTGGGTACTATAATGGGGTTCTTTGTCTCTCAGCTGCATCTGCTGTTGCTTTGTTCCTTCCCATTCTTTCTGGGGACAAGATGCCCACAACCAACGTCTACAGCATTGTTCAAGTGCTTAACTATAGAGAAACTGTGGTGTCTTTCGTGACAGCTCTACCACGAACACTCCAATTCTCTTTCCTCGTTGGCCTCCTCATGCCTCTGGGAACCATGCTGGAGTTTAGGAAGTACTATGTTTGGTCAGAATGAAATCACCTGGTTCCCTGAAGCCAAGAGGCCTGGACATGGAGAGTTAGTGCACTGACACTCTGTGAACTAAATAGGATTGCTAAGGAACAAAAATAGAAAGTGGTTCACAAAAGGAATAAATTCTGTGCAGATGAACTCTTTTAGGAAAATACAATTAAGTCCTGAGTATGTCAACCTGAGTTCTGTGAAGCCTTACCCGGCTTTCTCTTCAACCCCTTTACCACCCTACAACTCAGTCCACTCAAGTCCTGTTCTTTCTGTCCAAATACCACCCAGTTAGAAAGGGACTCCTTTAGCCTGTCTAAGACTGTCTACCTCTCAGACTCAGAAGCAAGGAGTACCCATTCACCCATTCACTGCCCCACCCTTCTTGTCTGATTTAGGTGTGCTTTGCTCTCTGCCCCGTCCCTTATCACCACCATCCACGTTATAAAAGAAAGTAAGGAAGAAAATAGAGAAGGAAGAAAAAGGCCTGCCTGGATAGCATTTGGACTATTCCAACAATTAATCTCCTTATTTGCCTCTTATTATGTTTGGGGTGTGTGTGTGTGTGTGTGTGTGTGTGTGTGTGTGTGTGTGTGCGCGCGCGCACGCGCGCCTATATGTGTGAGTGAGTGGTGTGGGTGTGTGGATATATGTGTGTACATGTGTGTGTATGAGTTTATGTATGTGTATATGTGTGTACATGTGTGTATGTATGTACATGTGGGTGGGTGTGTATATGTGTGTATGTGTGTATGGGTATGAGTGTGTGTGGGTATACATGTACACATGTTTGTATGTGTGTGCATGTATGTGCATATGTGTATGTATGTGGTTGGGGTGTGTATGTATATGTGTATGTATGTGTGAGTGGCTGGCTGTGGGGTGTGGGCACGTGTGTGCATATGTGTGTATGTGTGTGCATGTCAGTGTACATGTGTGCACATGTGTATGTGTGCACACACTTGCGTGTGTGTGTGTGTGTGTGTGTGTGTGTGTGTGTGTGTGTGTTGAGGCCAGTGGCTTTAGTTTTCCTGCTATATCACTCTCTGCCTAATTTCCTCGAGATATCTCACTTAATCTACAACTAAGCTAACAGCGTCAAGCCCAGCTCTTTATGTGGGTGCAGGGAACAAACGCAGGTCCTCATGCTTACGTAACAAGCATTCTTACCCACTGAGCCCTTTCCCCAGGCCCTGGTGTTTGCCTTACAGGTTTCTCATTCTAGAGCTTCTAACTGGCACTCACGCTGCAATATTCAACTACTCCTTTAAAAAAGTCATCTGTACTAAAATGAATACAACTGTGACAGCACACACAGACCTGTACAGGTTCAAGCCAGAGCACCCCGCTCCCCCTGCCCCGCCAAACCAGCAAGAAGTGGGTACAGAGCCCCATTCCTAACCAAGAAGCCATTTGCAACCGATGCTTGCTAGAAGAGGGGAAATCAGTTCTCTCCAAAGGAGTGACTCTGGGCATATCAACCTCAGTCCAGGGCAGGGTAGGCCCAGTGCTTAGCAGTAGGTGGACAAGAAAATAGACACCATGCTCTCTGTGTGCGCTTTTTGTTTTGTTTTATTGTTGTTGTTTTGCTTTTGTTTGTTTTGATTTTTCTGTGAGAGAGAGAACATGAAGCTGGATGGGTTGGGAGGTAGAGAGGATTTGGGAGGAGTTGGGGAGGGAAAATATTGTCCAAATGTATGATAAAAAGCCAATATAATTATATTTATAAATAAATAAATACTCAATCCATACTAGATATATGAATTACTAAATATATATATATATATATATATATATATATATATATATATATAAAACTGTAGTTGCTGACAAACATTCCCTATGCTCTGCTTAGAAAGACAGCTACAGAATAGAGAGGTTAATATCACTGAGTTCATAATAAACATTTCATACTAGGAAGTATTAATACCATACTGAAAAGAGATTTAAAAAATGAATTGTCTTGTTTTGTTTTGTTTCATTGAGACAGAGCCTTTTCATGTAGCCTTGGCTGACCTGAAACTCTGTGTAGACCAGCTGGCCTCAAACTCAGAGAACATGATTCATCTTAACCATTGCCTGGGAGACTTCATTTCCCCATAAAGCATTCTGCTGTACGGAGGATGAGAGCCCAGATCCCTCCCGACTGGAACTGGTTCCCAGTTCCCCCAAAGATGTATCCCAAATCCTGTGAGGTGTCTTACTACCCACCAGCTCTAGGGTTCCCGGGAATTTCCTTCAGCTGCAGGGTTTTTAGTCTGTGTCTCCGTATCACTAGGATATCCCTGAACTGCAGTCTCCCTCAAGCTGTGTCAGGCTCTGGGCCTACAGAGCCTGCATCTCCTTCAGAGTCCACAGCAGGACTCTCTTTGGTTCTCCCAAAGCACACTTCGGTAAAAAGTCATTTTCTCCTTTGCTAGGAGAATAACGAAAGAGTGGCAGATACATTTTGTTATTTTGTTATTTCTGACAAGACTGTTAAAAACAAAAACAGAAGACTTACCTTTCCATGACAGAGCTTAGTGGGGTTTTTTTTGTTTTTTTTTTTTTTCTCCCAGTTTTTCTCCTGGAAATGGCATTGCCCTGTTTTGTCAGTGCTGTTTACCCTCAGGCTAAGTCTGACTTGGTAGACAGACATAAAGGGAAGAGTGCTGAGTGGGCCAAGGTTAGCCCCAGAGAAATGGGCAATTGACAGGTTGAGTTACAACTCAGAACTGGCCTGGGACACCAGCTTGTCACTGGCTGGGGCCATCATTGTTTTGGACTAGAGTTATGGCAGTTTTCTATTAAACTAAGAGAAGATGAAAATGGAGATTTGATTGTATTCATTTAAACAAACATTCTCTATTATGTAAAGTGCTTAAGACTTGTCATTGTGGGCTTTCAAAGTTGAAAAGAACAAAGATAATTATTATTTATACTAAGTATTCTAAATGTCATTCACCCTTTTAACAAATATTTACTTATCAACCACCACATGCCAGACAGACTGTGACACCATGGGTAAACACGGAGAAAAATAGAGATGTGGCTGATCTCTGTTCTCATCAGAGATGTGGTCAGTAGCAACACACACACATTATTATAGCATCCTAAAGTGTGGTTAGACATAAGGGAACCGGGTCCAGGTGGCACACACCTTCAATCCTAGTGCCCAGGAGGCAGGAGCAGATGGATCTTCGTGAGTTCGAGGCCAGCCTGGTCTACAGAGTGAGTTCCAGGACAGCCAAGGCTACACATACAAACCCTGTCTCAAAAAAAAAAAAAAACCAATATGATAATAGTAATAATAATAATAATAATAATAATAATAATAATAATAACGAGAAGGAGGAGGGGGAGAAAAGGGCTGAGCACTCTGATCCATTTCACAAAGAATACTTGGGCAGGAGTTAAGTAGGAAAGAATTAAAATGAGTATCAAGGTTGAAAGGGTGAACTTCCTAAGAAAGCTGGGATACATCAAAATGAGAACTGAAGAATTGTCCAGAAGTGTCCAAGACAGAGAGGGGAAAAATCTCCAGGAAGATTCTGAGCTGTGAGTGGATATGTCCTTGTGAAGAAGGAAAGAAGAGCCAAGGGGGAAGTATCTATCGGGGAACAAGAACCTGCACAGGTAAAACCCAGGCGCCACTAAATGGTTATAAACATGAAGGATATTATCCAATTTGTATCTTGTGAAGATCTTTCTGGCCACCTTCACAGAAAGAGGGCAGGTGACACAGGGAGACATAGTAACGGTATTTGAAATGTGAAGACTCCACCCTCAGTGGTGAGAATGGTACCCCAGGGCTGTAGGAAGCAAATCAAGTACACACTGGCGTTATGCTCACGCCTGGCATCCTGTAAGCGCTCCATGAATGTTCATTAGTGTTCTCAGGACCCAGTGGATATTACTTGCATAAAATTTCACTTTCTTCTCTTTTTGAGAACCCTAAGAAAGTTGTTCTAGTTCCCAAGAACAAAAATATAGGCTTTCCATATCCAGCAGTGGTCCACCCACTCAGGGGGAACACATGAGAGAGGAGAGCTATGGTCTGGCACCCAGAACAACTTCAGGGATGCAAAGGAAGGAATGATTATTCTTTAGAAGCAATGATTTCATAGCCAACAAAGCCTTTTGTAACTTAGTTGAAAATACTATTTAAGGCTTTTATTTCAAACCTTTACCTTAAAACAATAGATAATGTGAAAAAGGGCTCCAGATATTTAAACTCTAAATGCGTATTTGATTCTTCCCTGCCCACCTATGTGGTTTTTTAAATTTTTAAATTACATTTTATTTATTTATTTGGGGTGTAAGGGCACTTGTACCATGACATACACACAGAGGTCAGGTGAATCCTCAGGGTTAAATTCAGATCAGCAGGCTCAACCCTGAGTGCCTTCACTCACTGAGCCATCTCGCTAGCCCCATTTACAAATTTTAAGTCAGTCTCAGACCACTAGCTTTGCACTAAAAGGGTTCCATTGGCTCTCTCAAGAAATGAAAGTGCAATGGGCGTGGCGATGCACCCCTTTAATCTCAGCACTCAGGAGGCAGAGATAAGTGGATCTCTGTGAGTTAGAGGCCAGCCTGGTCTACAGACTGAGTTTCAGGACTGTCAGGGCTACACACAGAAATCCTGTCTCCTGGAAGTGGGGTCCAACAAACCACAGGTGCCTCAAGGAAAACAAATGACTGAAGTGCCAAAAAGAGAGCAGTACTTACTCAGCATCGGTGGTGTGTGTGCCAGACCCTGGAGGGAGGCATCTATTCCTCTGTGTCGAGGAGAAGGAGACTGATGCTAGATGAACCTCAAGTATGTCCACATGATTACACTGTAAAGAATAAATATTGGAGTGTGAGCTTATATGAGAACTCATAATGCTCACCACTATATGAGACTTGTTCTATCTTTCCTAGCCAATAATCATATTACTTTTACCATAAAATATTTCACTGGAGAAAATTGTAACTGCTTTCAGGATACCCAGGATCCCCTGACACCCCAAACAAAAACAAAGCAGACAACAAACGAGCCACCATGGATGTGTTTGCCCTGTGGCACTGTCCTGAAGAGGGCCATAGTCTTCGTCAGAGTTTCAAGAGGGCCCATGTCCCCAAAATGTTAAAGATTCAGTCTAATCTCTCAAGGTTTAAAGTGTTTTACTTGCTAATTGAGAAATGTCACTGTGAAACGCTAGTGAACTATTTAACAGAATTGTGCACAGCCTTAAACGTCCTGTGACATTGCTCATGAAATAAAAGGAAAACTTAAAAAGAAAAGAAAAGAAACTTCAAGCTATATCTTCGGGGATTTAAATAATCTTGTATCTTTATTGCAGTGTTTTTAATGAAGCAGCCCCGAGTGCGTTAACCAAGTATTTCTATACAGCAGAGTTAAGCACAGAAATCAAGTGGCAGGACTCACCTACAGATTGTTCTTCAAAACTGTGATCATATCCTGTGATATATGTGCAGTTTTATGTTCATAGAGAAAAATTCAGAACACCATTCTATGCTTATTCTGTTAATACAAGTCATTTGCTCGGTTTATGTTAAAGCTAAAAAGTAGGGCTGGGGAAATGGCTCAGCCAACTAAATTTTTGCTACACAAACTTGACCTGAGTTTGGATCTTGAGGCAATTGTGTCTGTAATCCCAGCTCTGGGGAGACAGAAGCAGACAGGCTGCAGAACCTTGCTGGGAGTTGTCCTAGCCAAATCAGAGAGCCTGTGCCAAACATCAAGGGGAGAGTAACTGAGAGAGACACCATAGCAGCCTCTGTCTCCTATGTGCACATGAACACAAATGCAGTCACCTCCTCAGACATGCACACACACAAATACGTAAGCATAATACACACACACACACTCACACACTCACACACACACTCACACACACACACATACTAACACCGCACACACACATTCACACACACTCACACACACACTCAGCACACACACACTCACACACACACACACTCACACATACTCACTCACACACACACACTCACACACACTCACACACACACATACTCACACCACACACACTCACACACACTCACCACACACACACACTCACAACACACACTCACACACACTCACACACTCACACACACACACACTCACACCGCACACACATTCACAGCGCACAGGTCATTGCACCCTATGCCTATAATCTCAGCACTTGAGAGGCTGAGGCAGCCAGATTGAGAATTTAAGGACAGTCCGGGCTATGTAGCAAGTTACAGGCTGTCCTAAAATGCAAAATCTGCTGTCAAACTAAATAAATATATAATCTATAAGAAAAGTAAAACTAATTTTAAAGATATATTTCATTTCATCTGACTTGCTACGGCATTATTTCTACTCTGAACCAACACAAGAACTATGAATGAGATATTTACTATTGCTTTCTTTTTCTTTTTTTTTTTTTTTATCTTAACATAAAAACTCCTTCCAAATCCAGTGGGAAATTTTCACCCACAGTGCTGCAGTTACATGCGATTGACAGCCTCCATGGTGGGTAGTACAGCTTAGAAACACATGCATCTAACCGTGGGTTCAGGCTGTCTCTTGTGGGGAGTGGGACCAAGATAAAAGCATCAGAGAAACTCCTGTTTTCCTGATACTCTTTCTAGAGCAGTGCTTCTCAACCTTCCTAAAACTTCAACCCTTGACTCCAGTTCCTCATCTTGTGGTAACCCACACCATAAAGTTATTTTTATTGCTACTTCATAACTGTAACTTTTGTTACTGTTATGAATTTTAATGTAAATATCTGTGGGTTTTGATGGTCTTAGGCAACCCCTATAAAGGGATCATTTGGATCCCAAAAAAGGTCTCGAGCCCCCCCCCCAGGTTGAAAATCTAGTGTCTAGCTTTCTTCATATAGGACACTTTAAAGACCAGGAAAGGGAGACTTGCGAACAGTAAGTGGCTCATTTGCTCCCATTCCCACTGCCTGTAAGGGCTGGCCCTGGGGTCTCAACTGTGCTCTTTGTTCCCCAAGCAAACTGAGAGTCAGTTAAAAAATAAAAATAAAAAATAATAAACAAGTAGTCTGTCTGCTTCCAGGCTACATGAACTCAGTGCTACAGGAATGTTTTTCAAAGAAGGAAATGAACAGTATAGATTGGGTGTATGTGGGAAACGTTCCAATAACTTATGAGCATGTAATTTTCACTGACATGGTTATAAATGCAATTTGATCTTCACAATATTCTAAAGCAGTTGAAGACGGAGGAAAGTAATCTTTGGGTCATTTTCTAGTCAATTGGGAATATTAATGGGTGCCGTGTTCCAAGGCCTGTCAAGCCTAAACACTCTGTAGCCTTTGGGGTTCCTTTTAGATTGGACTGGTTCCTCTCTGACCAGACCTCTGCTTTCTCTGCCAAGAAATTATAAATCCAGCCTAAAGCATCCTGTGAATATCACCTCCATGGCTGCCACAGAACTTGAAAGCTCCACAAAGACCCATATTTGTTCTGTCTAAAAATTAAGCCCTTGGGCTTGAATTTTTTTTTTCTACCACCAAAAGCAGACCAGTTGGTTCGTAAGAGAGTAAAGCAACAAACCAAAAAATCAACAGTCAGCCTTTGCGAGTGCCTCCTGGATGTAGACATTAGAAGGTACCTGCTGTGGTTGTTGGAGCTAATTGAGGGAAAAGATGAGGGGCCAGAAGGACTGGACCAGGAGGGCAGGTATAGAAGCAGAAATCTAAAATAGATAGGTCTTTTTTCATGGTCTTTGAGCTGTCAAATGGCCACAAAGTCTGTGATTATTGCTTAATACTGGGCTGATTGCTAAGACAAGAGAAGCTAAACAGAAATATAAACTTCCAGGTTAAAATAAAAAATGACGTTCAAACACCCCATCAGTTAGACCACAAGGACTGACAGAATGCCAGCCTGCCATGGGCTAGGTAATAAAGAAGCAACTTCTGTGGTCTTCCTTGATTCTTGCAGAGCACTGATTGTCAGAGATTTCATGGGTAGGATGGATAGACTGACACAAGCCCGCAGTTAGGACCCAAGATGCACCTGTGGCTTCAGTAGATAGAGAAGTAGTACTAGAAGGGGCGAATAGACTGTTTCCTAAGTTCCACTCAGGATACGTGCATCTTTTTTCCCAGTCCCATGAGAACAGTGTACAGTTCATATTATTACCATCATCCTCACCTTAGGGGAGGACACAGGCCAAGGTCACCTACCTTGAAGTAGGGTGTGAGTCCAGAAGAATAAGATGCTTGGATGGCAGAGACCACCACTTTTGTTGGGATTTTTCTTATACTACCCACAAGCCAATCACCTTGAACACACTATTTAATTTAGCATCAACTCATCTGGAAAGAAGAATAGATCTCGGAAGGAAGGAAAGGAGGAAAGGAGGGAGGGAAGTGGGGAGGGAAGGAAGGAAGTTGGAGGGAGGGAGGGAAAGCAACATTCTAGCATCCTATGAGGAAAATAAGACTTTATTTATACATTTCTACTCCTCCGTCATGTTGGTTGCCCATCTTGTGAGAGACTAAGTACAAAGACAAAAGTATTTGAAGAATGTGGAGATGCCTCATTCTTCCTCTATGTTGTATAACAAATCATCACAAATATAGAGGAGTAAAAGAGCAAACACAGGTTGGTGCTCACTGTTTCTGAAGCCAGGCATGCTGTACAACCTAACTACCTGGATCTCCGGCCATTAAGAGACCAGTCAAGATGGGTTCTTATCTGAAAGCATGAGGAAGGACTCGCCATCAAATCTTCCTATCACGGAATCCATTTACACATGTCCATAACACAAAGAACACTACTGATATGGACTGGAGGCCACTTTAAGCTCCCAAAGACCGTTCTTAGCTCGTTGCCATACAGATCTGCTAACACAGCCATGTACGTCTTCAGAGTCTGCAGTGGGACTATTTAGCAACGTAGCTCCAACAACGTGATGTCGTGACCATGAACACAACAGTTCCCAGCAGTGAGATCCCATGGTCTTGACTTGGTTCTGATGACAAGAAGCAGTTCACAGTTCCTGCCTGCACTTGGGTGAAGGGATCACACAGAGGATGAACACCTTTGCTCATAGCAGAGACCATGGGGCCACCTTCGAGTCTGCCTGCCATAGATGAGTAGGAATTGGAAACAGGAAAATGGAAATGTATCTACCTATTCATAATGTTCATTAGCTGCATGCTGCTTGTAAGATAGTCATTATTCACATGCATTTCCTCACTTAATCTCCCTCCAAGCCCTGTGTGGCCATTTCATTATTATCAGCACTTTACAAGAGATCAAGTCAGCATTCAGAAAAGAGAAGCAAAATTTCCAGGCTCACACATGTAAAAAGAAAAAGCAGGGTCCATGCTTGTTCCTATTAGACCATAAACTAAGCTTTTGCTATGTACTTTAGCCTGAGAAGTGAGGTAAATACGAGAAGAGAGTAAGAGAGGGCGTGGAAGGCGGAACCAGACGAAAGAACAAAACTTGTAAGCCATTTGCAAACTCATTTCTGAAAGAGCTGGCAGTCACCTGGGGGTGCTCAATGGCTAAAGTGCTCACCCCATGTGCCAAGGGCCCTAGGTTTAATCCCAGAACTCACAGGAGGAGGCAGGAGGATCAGAAGTTCAAGGTCAACATCAATTACACAGTGAATTGCAGGCCTGCTTGAACTACATTGTACATTATCCAAAGTAATAGAGAGAAGGAGAGAGAAGAAGGAAGGAAAAAAATCATTGCTTACAATGTATTGTCCAGCTTCTGTACAAACTCAACTAAGCACATAGGTTTGAACTGGAGCTGGTAGGCACCTGGATGAGTCTCATGCTTCTGAACCTTCCTGTCCCATCTTAGTTTATCAGAACCTAGAGTCAACATCACAGCCAAGCCACGTGCAGAAACTTGGATACTCAGCCCAGGCAGGCAGGCATCTTCCTTGTGCGTTCTGCCAAGCTTCTGCAGGAGCACATCTGGGCTCCAGCAGCAGGGCCAAAGCCTGAGTTTGTTTTTCACAGCTCATTTGCGATGTCCCCTTCTATTCCTGGACACTCTGTCCTTCCCAACTGACATTAGAGCTCCATTTCCCAATAGCCACTTTAACGAGATGGCTCCAGACTTGCTGCTCAGCGTCAGTCTAGGGAAGCCAACAGTTTCCAGCACCTGCTAGAAAAGAAGGATGGCTGGACATGGCGTAGCTCTGACGCCTCTCTTAGCTGGCTGAGCCTGAGTCTTAAAGGGATAGTTACAGGTGCCATGGGAAGCCTTATACAGACGCAGTGACTCACAGCCATGTAGGGGAAAGGAAGAGATTTGAAAACCAGATCCTTTTACACCAACCCAGGACAGGCAGGTCAGCTAATCCAGCCTTCACCCTAGCTGCCTCTACTCTAGGCAACCCCTCCCCCTCACTGGCTCCCTCTGTGTCTATCCAGTTCACCCACCCAAAGGGAAAGCACAGCAAAACTATGTTCTGTGTTTCCAAGCCAACCCTCCTAGAGCTTAACCCACTGAAAAACTCGGATTAAGCTCCAACGTTATGCAGGAGCGCTGAGATCTTAGCACACAGAAAAGGTAGCAGGAAATACTTGTGTTTCCATACCTGGGGTAGTGTCTGGCTCAGCCATTTTCTAGTTGTGGGGCTGCCAGCCAATCCTGCTCTCTGTTTCATGTCCCTCATCTGTCAGGGGGAGAGAGCAAAAGGTCCCTCCCTCACGGGTCATCATGAACCTTAGACAATGTACTGCATTATACTGGGGCACAGCTGTCATCAGCCAGTAAGTGTTACTGTGATAGGCATGGACAGGAATGAGTGTCAGTAGGCTGATCCATAGCCTACAGCTAGCCTTCCTGAGAGGCCATGTTGCATCTACACACATCTTGTGCATAGGAATTCTGACTGTCTTACTCACTAGCTAGCCCTGGCTTCTAGAACAGTGTTAGCATACACAGGTACTTGGTAAATTTTATCTGATCCTTACTTTACAAAAAGGGAAATGGAATAAGGAAGAAGTTACAAATGACTTGCTTTCAAATTGTACATTATCGATAAGTCCAAAGTGGGATTTGAATGCAAAGCACATTGGCTATAAAGCCCTTGCTCTTTGCATAATAGTATCTTGTCATTTATAAGTCATTTGTATACTCGGGAGGCAGAGGCAGAAGGATCTCTGTGAGTTCAAGGCTAGCCTGGTCTATAGCATGAGTTCTAGGAGAGTCAGGGCTACACAGAGAAACCCATTCTCAAAAAAAAACAACCAACCAACCACCTAAGGAAACAAACAAACAAATAAGTCATTTATAATTATTTGTTGAGATATTTTTTGAGGGTTTTTTGTTTTAGTGTGTGTGTGTGTGTGTGTGTGTGTGTGTGTGTGTGTGTGACTTATTAAACACCAATTATGTGCTCAGGAATGTGTGGCTATAATAACGAGTACTAAGTTTTACTTCCTACTCTCAAGAAATTGAAATTCCAATTATCTATAAGAATTATATTCCAGATTCCAATTATCTATAAGAATTCTACTCCAGAATTATGGGGACAGTTCAGTGGTAGGGTGTTTGCTTGCATTTGAAACCCCTGGGTTTGATCTCCAGAACTTAAAAGGAACAACAAACAGACAAACTCTGTTTCTAAGAGGTCATATTTCTAGACTCATGTTTTCTGACTCCCTGAACTTACACAGTATGGGTGATAAAGCCCTCTCTGGTATACTTAAAGCCAGGGGTACCTTGTCTGTCTCCCAAACTAGAGATTATAAATATGACCAGTGAAGTCCATTGGGCTGGTCCATTTCCTCCTACTTTGTCTGGAGTTATGTGAAAAGACGTTATTGCAGGGAAACACTTAGGAAGTGACCCGTGGCCTTCTCAAAGAGAGTCTCTATGCATTTGCAAACAGAAGATATTTAGAAAAATAGAATGGTGTTCTTACAAACACCGCCATCATTTCAGGAAACATGCTCAGATTAGAACCATCAACTCAGAGTTTATCTTATTTTCTTTCCTGGCTGTGTTCCTATAATTATAATATTTGCGATTCAGGATTGTGTGTGTCTGTGTGTGTGTGTGTGTGTGTGTGTGTGTGTGTGTGTGTCTGTTTTAATCAGCTCTAGATTCATTTGTTGAATTCCATGGGACTGACTGAGCCATCACATAATATTTTCTACCTCAGTAGGAGAGAAGTTGTAACTAGTTCACTTAGGGTAATTATAGGGCAGCTTTCTGCCAGGCTTTAAAGATAGATTTTGAAATGTTTATTTTTTTCACTTGCCTACTGTTATGTGTAGAGAGAGGTTCCAGCTCCTGGGATACCCGCCAGAGTTAAATGAGGGCCAGATAGAGAGAGAGGCACAAAGAGTTGGGTCTTTTCTTTCTGTGTTTAGACTTCTGGGACAAAGATTTATGCTACCACATTGGTATGTTGGTCTCCATAGAGACCTCAATAGAATTATGACAAGATGCACAACACACAACTTTAGAGGTGTGACCCCTGGGCCAACACCCACATCCTTGGGAACTGGTCAGATGTGTGGAGTTTGGGGTCCTACTTCAGACCTACCATGTCAGTAAGTGGGTGGGAAGAAGCAGCCTGCTCGAACAACCCCCCCGAGATGATTCTGGTATACTCTAGAATGTGAGCATCATCTCTCTAGGGCTATGGTATTCAGCTTAGTAACTGTGTCCCAAGATATAACCGAAGGAGGAACTGGCTCAAATGAAACATATTCACACGTAGCCACACAATTTATTTCTTCTTAGCCACTGTGCAGCCATGGAGCCTACGACGCTTAACCCTGCCGATCTTAGCATTTGAAAGTTTAACAAGGGATTCAGAAGAACGCCCTGTCTGTTCATTCCCAAGGCATCAATCAACACGTCAACTGCCTTCGAGCAATCAATATGCTGTCAGCCAACTGGAAATTTTCAAGAAAATTCAGCAATTGGCTCTCATAAGTCCGGAGAAGTGGACGCCAATACACCAACCACTCTAAGACTTAACTTCTTCATCTGTACTGTGGATGGATAGAAACAGTATTGACTCACAGGGGTCATCAGATGATTGAAATGAGAACACAGGAAAGCAGCGAATCGTATATATATATTTATGTATGTATATATACATGTGTGTATGTATATATATGTGTGTGTGTGATTTTGGTATACTGAAGTGTGTGTGTGTATATATATATATATGTATATATATATATATATACATATCAGTAGCAGAAATGTATCAGGTGTTTCTCCCTTCTGAGTATTTAGCATGCACTGTCCCATTGAGACCTCACAGCTGTGACAAGGGTACTGATAATTCCTTTCACTTTATGTATGAGACACCTGGACTCAAATTACTAGTCCAAAGTCAAATGGGTAGCAAGTCAGAGAATGAGCATGACTTCAAAACCCTGGGGTGGAAGACATTCTCAGCCTGTTTACCAGTCTAGGCTTTCAGTCCACTATGAAACAAACTGTTCTACACAATTGTTTCCAGCATGTAATTCTAGCATGAGTTTGTCAGAAAAAAAAATCAGAAAAGCTCAGGCTATCCAGTCCATGGCAACATGCAGTTTAGATTTTTGTTTGGTGTACACAAATCAGCACTAGGGAATTTTAAGCATCCCAGAAGAGAGGCGTCTGTGCACACCTCGGTCAGCACTGATCTTCCTCTGAGTTTGGGAAAAGCCTTTTGATTTAGTAACTTGCAAATCTGAAAGAGAAGGCAATGACAAGGAATGCTGAGTCCTCAGCACCCGCACAACTGTCAGCCCGAGGTCTTTCCTAGGCCACCCCCACCCC
>JADRCD010238729.1:2520-58402 GCA_019843815.1 Montemys delectorum
GGAGGAGGAGGAGGAGGAGGAGGAGGAGGAGGCGGCGGCGGCGACGGCAGGGTTGTTTCTTCGAAGGAAGAGATGTGTAACATGTTTTCCACCCAGAAGGCTGGGAATGGAGGTGGCTAATAGTCTAGGTGACCCCTGCACTATCTGCATGGCCAGAGGCTCCCCCAGGCTCCCACAAGCAGAATTGGAGGTGGTTTATAGCCCAAACAACCTCTGCACTATCTATGACAGAGACCACACCAGATCCTCCCCTAGGCCCATAAGATAACACATGCAGCCTATCTATAGAACCAATCTCCATGGACAAAGTGACATGTACTTTGAGGAGAATTTCGGTGTGATTATATCTCATTGTGCACCCAGGATGGTGTTACACCAGGAAACGTTTTTTTCCAAATTGTACTGTACTTACATATGTAAGCCTAAAATAAACCACCGATGTCATACTCTAGAAGTCTGAAGCAACACCAGTTACTGAGTCATGCTGAGCCAGATTTCCCTCCTGCCTCACGTGGGTTATACTCTGCTGGCCATAGTGTTTGCAGAGACCCTCACACAGACTTTTTGTCATGGTGCTTTATCACAGCAACTGACCCATCATTTCTACTCCCTTGTTCCATTTTTGTTTTATATATGAATACTGGGAGATTTTATTTCAAGCCACATCGTTTATCCTGTTAATTATATTGCTTTTGTAGTGAATTTCAAAGTTTTTATAGTGTGGTGATGTTTCTTTAAAATAATTTCTTACATATGTTGAATGTGTTTCTTACTGATTCAGGTTGCTTATATTTAATCAATAAATGAAATAGTTTTATGCTATTATACATCCCCCTCAAAAAGGGGGCTGTTTGCTCAAAGTAAAGCATCCAGTAATATGAAGGACTACTGAATGGGTTGATATTTCAAATTAATCCCTTTTCTAAGAGATTGTAGACCATGGTTGGGTGGAATGGTTCTGTGTTATATTGGAGTGTAAGTGATAATGCCAAGAGAGTAGTTTGAGATTACCACTGAGGAATTTAGGAGAAAAGAGAAGGCCTGAAGACTGGACAGACCTGAGGCATGACTGAGAACCATAGTGTAGGACCCATCTAAAGGAGCACACACATGTTGATGGTATGGGACAAACAAAAAATAGCCTTGAAATAGGCAAACATGTATAAAGAACCCCAGGAACATGTGGTATCACATATGTCAAGAGAAGAAGATGCCTCAGGAGTGTGTGCGTGGTCCATAGTGTCTTGGGCTCTTACAATGTCAAGCAATGTGAGACCTGAAAACCACCTATTGGTTTTATAAGTTTATAAGCAGAAATAAACTACCTTAGTGATCAGGCCGGTGGTCAAGGGCAGCCTTACCAAGTGGAAGTGTCAGAAAAGAAGGCCGTCTGATGACTTTCTCTTGTTCTTCGGTGTCAGCAACCACGTGAGGTTTACTTGTGATGGAAAGAAAAACTTCATTGAGCTAGAATGCATTTTGTTAGGAGAGACGTGGTTTTAAATGCTGTTGGAAGCAGGAAACAGAGAAGGAAATCTGGGAGATTCTAAAGGGAAAGCGATAATTAGTAGCTTTGGAAACAGTGCAGTAGATAATCCTGTGGCTGTAACTCCGCCAGGCCCTCAATTTCTGACCTCAGGGGTCTCAAGCAGCTACCAATAGGCAAAAACTCCACAGCACACCCTGGCCCTGTGGTTTTCAGACAGCTTCCACCTGTATTTGAGCGTACTTTGCTTTTGTGGCACCTTAATGAAGCCTGAAATAAGGGAAAACATCCTGTTACCTCCTCCCCTAAAATTCTATCTTCAGAGCACACATAGTTGGTTCCTAAGAGATAGCAATCGCAAAAGGCAGGTCACTGTTAGCAAAAACTTACTTATTTGGTTAAATTTAACTAAAACCCAAAATTCTATGTTAAGAGAAAAAAATATTGAAAGGAAGGACCCTGGCATATTTTCTTTATTCCCCCACCCCACACACACTTTTGACAGGATCTCACTATGTAGCTCCAGCTAGCCTGGGATTCTCTGTGTAGACCAGTCTGGCCCAAAACTCACAGAGATCCAATTACTTCTGCCTCCCAAGTGGTAGGATTAAAGGCATGAGCCACCATGGCTATTTGGCTTTCTTGTCTTTAGACAATGGTACAGGTGGGCCTCAGAGAAGACTACTGAAGTCTAAAGAATGCAGTCTTTGGGAGTCTTTTGTCTTTGCACCTCCTTGTGTGTGTACAAGAAAGCTTTATGCTTGCATAATGGCCCTTTCTGTGTCCAAATCCACATGACAGTCAATTACTACTGCCAATTTTCAAGTGACTTCACTAAAGTCTGATTCTGGATCAATAAGAAATACATTTAACACAGTTTATTTTTACAATTTCTAGTGTTGGTTGTACAAAGTAACCAATAAACAGATTCATGCCACGCACTGTATGCCCACCTGAAACCACTCAGGGAGACCATTGAGTGGATACAGTAACATGGCAGCCTCCACCACAACCAACCAGCAAATGGAGGAAGTATAATTCACAGAAGCTACAGTCAGGCAAGTGAACAGGAGACTGCGCAGCTGGGTTCTATCTGTTATTCTAGCCTAATAGACCAACCTGGCGCTTAATAAATATTTGTCTGAAGAATAAATATTTAGGGCTGATATAAAGATATGGGAGATATGGAAGGGAATTTTATAGCAGACCAAGCATTTGCTTGCAGAAAAAGAGCCACAAAAGGAGAGGGCCGGGATGCAGGATATACACATGTGGGTGCCCAGGTGAGAGGACTCAGAGCTGCCTATGATATAGCTAAAAGGTCATCATCCACAAAAGAGCAGAAAGGCTATGGCAGGTGTTTAAAGATAGTGGAATATGTCTGGGAGAGTTGCAGGAGTATAAGGTCCAGCCAAATTCAGTACATTGAGGTTTTTCTCCATCTGTTATTGATATAGCCATCATGGTTAAAGGGCAAAGGTAGACGGACTTAAGAGCTGACGGGGTTTTGGAGTGGGTGAAGAAGCAAAATCACAAGGATTATGGGTGCAGCACATCAAATTAGCTTAGTGACAAATCACCTGGTTCAGGCTGGTTAGGGAAGAAAATGAATCTAAAATGGGGATAATGCCTGGCAGAAAATAAGGGTGTCCAGGAGTTGGAACACTGGAGAAGGTTGAACAATGCCTATGACTGTGACGAAGAATGGTGGCCATAGAGCATATGTCTGTGTATTCCAGGCTCTTTCAAAAGAGCTGACAAAGCTTAGCAGTATCTGGGTGAATCTGGTGCCCCGCGCGTGCGCACACGTGTGTGTGTGTGTGTGTGTGTGTGTGTGTGTGTGTGTGTGTGTGTGTTGTATACTTAAAAATGTTCTTATTGCTACGCTAGATCTGGCTATGCCCATTTTGCCACTGAGCTTTGTATGTGATATGCGCACATCTTTGGCATCCAACTACTTTCTGCAAACTGAAGTGGCCCAAAATAGAGGTTATCAGAAGACAGCTAGTTGAGACCACCCTCCTATTCTCTTTCTCTCCTCTGTCATCCTCTGTAATCTGCTCCCCAACAGCTGAACTGGACAGCATAAAGACCTTAAGAATCTTACCTGTCCATTTAGCTTCTGTTTTATAAAGGCAGTCTCTTTGTGGTCCTCAGCATGGCTGTACTAGAATGTGGTGTGGACTCTTGAAGAGATAGCGTCCAGTGGGAAGTAACCAGTCAATGGCCTCAGAATGTGTTGTGAGATGCTGCCTAGTTCTCAAGAAACAGTTCTACTGGCCCTTCTCCCAGCCTCTATGACTTCCTTCTTGTGGTAGGGTAATGATGGCATTAGAGACCTCAGAGAGCTCTCTTGCTCCTTCTCCTATCCATCATGATGTGATTCTGCCAGAAGGCCTCACCAAACCAGTATCATGCTGTTTGGACTTTCAGCATCCTAAACTATGGGTGAAATAGACCTCTTTTCTTGATAAATTAGTCTTCTGGCCTCAGAATTTTGTTATAGTAATGGAAAGTGAACACATGAAGACAGGAAGTCACAGAAGAAGAATGAAAGCCACTTTGCGCTTAAGATACCTAAGGAGTGACTCAGAAACCATCCATGAGATGGCAAAAGGGGAAAAGATGTTGAGAGAGAGAAAAAGAAAACAACACAAAATGAACATGGACATTGAGCGAACACCATGTAATCTGGTCTTGATGCTTACCCCTCCCCCTCATCTGGTAACGAAGCCTAGTTACCAAAAGAATGTCATTAGAAGATGAGACTTAGAGAGACATTAGCTCATGCAATTAAAGCCTCTGGAAAGCTGTCTTGACCTTTCTGCCATTTGAAGATACAAGAAGGTAACTTCTGTGACAAACCAGGCTTTGTGAGACTCCAACTATGCAGGAACCATGTTCTTCAGCTTCCCGGTTTACAGCCATTTTGATATAGCAGTCTGAAGAGACTAAGACCATGAATCTTGAAATCAAATAGAATTATTGGTTCACTGGGTTTGGTTTGGTTTTAGTCCAAGAAAAGTGTAAGAAAAATGGTTGTGGGCAGGGATGGCCAGGGTGTGGTGGGGATGGTGGGAGGTGCAAGGTAATACTATAACCTACTGGTCACTTGAGATCCTGAACAGATGAGTTTGGCAGAAGCGACTTTTGGGACAGGTTTCCAATAAAATAGGTGATAGAGATTGTGCCTGTACAGGGGTGGGACATGAAAGTTTATAGCTCAGTGGACTCTCCAGGGCCCACAGAGAAAATGGTTAAGAGGGAGAATCAATGCTAACCGTTTGTACCAGTAAGGACAAAGCACCAACCATTGCTAAGCAAGCTGACAGGACAGTGGCACTAAGACGAAGGGTTCTGACATGGAGCTGTGTGTGTGAGGACAGTGGGCTGTGAAGAGCCTGTGGTGTCTGAATGTGGAGACGCAAAGGGAAGAGGACAGCCAGGCTGGGGCCTCCTCACTTAGGGTTCTAGATTTTCTCCATGCGTTGTCAGGTGACAAATGCTACAGCTAGAGCCACATGAGAGGGTAAAGACCCCAGAGCAAGTAGGTCTGTGACCATGTACATGCCCACTACCCACACCGGCTAAAACAGGGGGATGGATCCCTCTGGAACTGAAGTTACATACGGTTTGGTCATCCATTCAAACCCAGATCCTCTGGAAGAACAGCCAGTGTTACTAACTACCGAGCCATCTCTTGGTCCCTCTTCTTAGTATTCTTTGAGACAGGGTCTCATAGTTGCCCAAGTAGGTTTTGAACTTGTGATACTGCTGCCTCAGCTTCCCAAGTAGCTGGCAGGCCTCCATTACAGAGTTTGGCTTTCTACACTCCATTCTCAAAGGTCCTCCTCCAGCCTTCACTTCTCTCCAGGTGTGCTAAGCTCTGTGTTGAGTCTCTCACTGAACCCGGCACTCACTGATCGGCTAGACTGGATGACCAGAAAGCCCCAGAGATCCTCCTACCTCTCCCTCCACAGCACCAGCCTTACAGACAGATATGGTGCTTTTTTTTTAATCAATGTGAGTTCTGGGCATTGAATTCAAATCCTCATGCTTACAATTACAAACACCCTACTGACTAAGCCAGCTCCCCAGTCCAGAGTTTCTTTTTCTATATTTATAACCATACTGTGCAGTCACATGTCACTTAACACCAGAGACATAGCCTAACAAATATGTCTCTTTTTTTCTTGGTTTTTAGGAGGTTTTATAAAAAAAAAAGGGGGGGGGGGGGGAGTAGAGGCTGGCCATGGCCATGTGGGGAGAGGAGAAAGGGAGGGGGAGAGAGGGAGCAAGAGGTGAGAGTAAAGATAAGAAAGAGTACAAGAACTTAAAAGCAAATATGTCTTCAGGTGATTTAATCATTGTTTGAACAGTGTAGCTACACAAACTTAGGTCTTATATTCTACTCAACATCTAGGCTGTGTTGTGTATGTGTGTGTGTACACGCATGCATATATAGCTTCTTATATATATGATATAGCCTATTACAGGATCATGATGAATAAAACATAAAGAGTTAATCAAGCACAGAGAAAATTATGCAATCAAGAGTCATGGCAAATGAGAACTACATGAGACTACTACCACTGTAACATGACATAATGCTTCACAGCAGACAGACTTTTTTAATAAGTAGAAGAACACATTCTAAAATAAACAAAGTATAATGCAGTAAATATACAGACCAATAACATAGCCATTTGTCACTATCAAGTACTATGCTCTGTGCAAAACTGTACATGCTACAGTTTTCTATGATGAGCAGTGGGGATTTGCTACTCTAGTATTACTCAAACATGCACTATTATGACAGCAGGGACATCACTAGGTCATAGAAATTTTCAACTCCATTATAATCTTAGGGGGCCACCATCCTGTGTGTAACCTGGCATTGATGAAAATGTCATTATGAGCTGGAGATGTAGCTCAGTTATTGTGTCTTGTTTAGCATGCATGAAGCCTTGGGTTAGATCTACAACACTTCATAAACTGGGTGTGAAGATTTAAGCCTCTAACTCCAGTATTTGGGGAGTAGAGGCAAAAGGATAAGGAGATGGAGGTCATATTTGGCTGCATAGCAATTTGGGGGCCACCTTGGGCTCCTTGAAACTTTATCTCAAAAACAAAACAAAACAAATATTTGTTTAAACCTATTTCATCATAAATATCTCCCATATTATTACTATTGAATGTACATATCATGGTTTCACAATGTTGGATAGATAGCTCATAATTGTCTAATTCACTTTTTTTGAATGTTTAGAATTATTTTCCATTCAGTAACTATCAACTCCCTACTGTGTACTAGACAGGATTCTGAGACCTGCTAATACAGTAGGGACCGATGTAGGCAGATTTTCAGGGGCTTCCATCATAGGGGTAAGGGAGGGAACTGGTAATAAGTAAGTGTCCGGTGACAGTAAATAACACTAGAAGGGAACAGGAAAAGCAAGTCAGTGTAGGAGAGAGTTGCTGTCATACATAACATTGTGGACAAAGGTAAGATGCTATAGAAACACTTTCTTATAATACTTTCAGTGTTTCAGATTTTTTTTGTCAGCCAGAGAAACGGTAGTTTGCAAGAGGAAAGAGCTGCTGAGTCGAGGAGTGTGAACATTTTCACACTCTTGACGTGGACTGCATTCCCAAGCGTAGTGTCAATTTTGTTAACACCTCTGTGATAGGGTCATTAAGTATTTATGCTATTTAACAAGCTTTGCTTATTAGCATTTCATGTTTACTTGAGTCCATTTTAAAAAAAGAAATGAAATAAACTGTTAATCTATTTGCTACAACCCTACCATATTCTTGATTGATCTTTTTGTGTTCCCATGGCTGAGGGTTGAACCCAGAGCTTCATACCTGCTAAGCAGGTACTCTATCACATATCTATGTCTCAGTGTCCTTTGAGTGGCTCTCTCTTTGTATAACCATCACCAGTTTTACCAACATTTTGCAGGATGGGTTTCTTTCTTTCCTTTTCTTTTCTTCTCTTTTCTTCTTTTCTTTTCTTTTCTTTTCTTTTCTTTTCTTTTCTTTTCTTAGACAAGATTTCTCTGTGGAACCCTAGCTGTCCTAGAACTCACTCTGTAGACCAGGCTGGCCTACAACTCAGAGACCAGCCTGCCTCTGCCTCTCAAGTGCTGGGATTCTAGGTGTGTGCCACCACTGTCCAGGAAATATCCTTTTTCATTATTGTCATTTCAGTCTTATTATTTGAAGCTTATGAGTCTGCTTGTTTCCAGGTTATTTTGCTTGTCTGTCTATTTGGTTTGGTTTGGCTTCTTGAGACAGGATCTTTACATGTAGTCCTAGCTTTCCTACAACTTGCTATGTAGACTTGGCTGGGCCCAGACTCATAAAGATCCACCTGCCTCTGTCTCCTGAGTGTAGGGATTAACATTCTGGTTGGTCTGTCTGTTTTTTAATCACTACCATACTGTTTCAGTTGAGACTTTCTAACATCTGATAGTGCTAGCTCTTCCTGGTTTTTGCCTTTAACATGTGTGTGTATTTTGTGGTTTATGCTAATGAACTTTAAACCACTTTGATCAAATATTCATTCTCACCTGCCCCACACCATTATTATATTTAATGCTTTTAGGAGTGATATTTCCTTTTTAATCATATTTTAATGTTATTGCTGTTACACAGGCTGGATATTGATTTTTGTGTACTTGTCTCATCATACCACTTTATTGAACTCTTTCTATCAGTTCAAATACTTTTTTAATGGAATTTCTTTGATTTTATAGGCATACAATTCATTTTCCCTAGTACCTGTAATAGATTTACTTACTGATAATATGTTATTTAATATTTTAGAGGTTACTATTGTTGCTTCTATTTGGAAATATACATCCTATCAAGATAAGATTACTGTGTTTGATGAGTGGCTTTGACCTTGAATTTGTTGTCTTAGAAGATCCCTGGTTGTATCTTTTATGTGTTAATGTTGTCTTGTCTGTTCTGGTATATGGAAGATACATCTCTGGGAGTGCTTGTCATTCACTCTTCTTTCAGGCACTCAGTTCTCGACAGAGCTATCATTACATCAGTGTGCCTCCCATCTCCTGACCATGGTTGATTGGGCTTGCTGGGGACATCTGACCCAAGCTTAGTCAATTTCAGTAATATCTTCCACTGGCCCATGTTGGGTACCTGCCCTAAATCAAACTCATTAGAGACACTTTACCTTGGAGTACTGGGAGAGGACAACCCAATAGTTTACAGTTTAAATTTTAAACTGCAGGAATTGTATGAGGTCATGTTTGCAACAAGAAAACTAATGTTCAAGAAGAGAGAATAAAAATAAAGGGATAAAGGGACCCTCAGCAGCAACCAATGAGGTGACATTTGAATGGCATCCAGGCCCCAGTTTCTGGTGCTCCTGAGGTACAGCCGCATCTCTGCACCTCTAGTCTTTGAACTATTCTTTGGGGTGGTGGGTATCTCAGTGTTGAGTCAATAAATATTTTCTCCTTCCTTCCTTCCTTCCTTCCTTCTTTTCTTTTTCTTTCTTTCTTTCTCTCTCTTTCCTTCTCTCTCTCTCTCTCTCTCTCTCTCTCTCTCTCTCTCTCTCTCTCTTTCTTTCTTTCTTTCTTTCTTTGCCTTCTTCTTCTTCTTCTTCTTCTTCTTCTTCTTCTTCTTCTTCTTCTTCTTCTTCTTCTACCAACCTGGACTTCCTCTCTTACAAATTACATACATGTGTGAACAGATATATGCCCTGGTATTCGAGTAGAGACCAGACAAGAACTCGTGCCAGTCAGTTCTTTTCTTCAACCCTGTAGGTCCCAGAGTCTGAACTCAGGTCATCAGACTCCGTGGCAAGCACGTGTTACCAGTGGGCCCTGGACGTGGGTTTACTCTTGAGACAGAAAGTGAGACAATTTTCTAACTTCTTGTGGTTGTAATTATGTTTGTATTATGCTGGTCTCCTCAGATCAGGTTGGCACGGAGACAAGAAGGGAAGGAGTGTAATCTATTGCTTTGGGTACCTTACTCCATTCTCCTCACCTCTTATCTACATATCGCAGGTCAGCCTTCTCCTGATGTCCTAAGGCCCTAAGGAGTCCCAGGAACAATGTGTCCATTTTTTTTCAAAGCGCCCATCTGAGCAGCAGATTAATTTTGTGGCCTTGGGATGACGTGAGGGGACGAGAACAGAGTGATAGCCTTTGAGAGCAGCATGCCCCCTTTCTAAAACACAGCACAGTGCTGTCCTCAGTATGTCAGCTGTATCCTTTGCCAGCCAAGGACAGTTAAAGAAGTGAAGGGTCACTTCTGGGAACTGGCTGTCCAAAAGCAACATCTGTCCTGTCACCTTCCAGCTCTCTTGGGAAGCCAGTGGTCCAAGTCTGAGTGTCTGTGAAAGTGACACCGAGGAGCACTGCTCCTGGACGGAGAGCAGATCAGAGACCCTCACACTTTCCTGACAGTGGTGCCACCAAGAATGTCAAGGTCTCAATGATGCTTTTAAGACATGTAGTTGCCATTTTCGGGTGGTTTTAGCCTCTTACTAGAAGCTTAGAAATCAAATTGTGCAGTGCCAGAGGCCCCACGCTCCCTGACTAAGCCACTAAATCAGAGTAATTGAGGTAACAAATGTGCCTGAGTGGTGCTTCCTAGAGAAAATGCAGCCCTCGGATGACATGGCATTTACTCCTGACTTAGCTAGATGTATTGATAAGTAGGCATTTCTGAGGCTTTTTTATTTATATCGATTAAAACGACTACAGAATGAATGTTAAGGGTCTAACTGCGGCTTTCTCCTGATCCAAACACAAACAGAAACACCAAGGTGAAATTTGTAGGTAGAACACAAATCTAATCCACATCAGTAACAACTGATTGCTTTGATCTCCTGACAGCAGCTTTCAGACCTATATGAAATGATTTGAAGGGTTTGGCACAGGTCATAATGGGCCAAGTGTCCATGTCACAAATGCCTTCCAGAAATGATTACAGTTGTTTGGCTCCTCTGCTGGCAGTCTCCACAGGACAGCTAGGAGTGTAAGGTTACCAGCAGCGGGCATTCCCTTCTTAAGTCCTGGATGTGATGCTTTGAAGACAGAAGTGGGACAAAGGCAGATAACTTGGTTTATTCACATGAACTTGACAGAACACCTCAAAACTTACCTTCCGGCCTTTCCAGTTGCAATGAAACAAATATTAAGGGGCTGAGTTGGGAAGTCCCTTTAGTAATTACACCATAGAGTTAACCACAAGAGGAAATCTTGTATTAGAATATGCCGAGATAGGATGCAAACACATCTACCAGAAGCCCAGAACAGCACAGGGAGGGAAGGCATTTTCCTGAAGACTGCCACGCACCACACTGATATGCTAAACAGGCAGATATTTTAATCAATGCCTAGGACCCTAAAATAAGCGCAAACGATATTGAGATTTTTTTTTTATTTTAAATGAATTATTCATGGACCACATAGCAAATTAAAAATAACGTTATTGTACCAGCCTTTTTCGCCAACACAAAAACTTTGAAAGTATAACTATGGCAGTAAAATAACTTCTGCTGTAGTTCAGAAGAACTGGGCGGGGTTTTGTTCCTAGCTGCACTGCTCACTCCTTAGGATGCTTTCATAGATAATCCCCACCCCCCACTCCCAGTCCACAAGTGTCAAATTTCAGAGAAACACCATCAAATCTGAGAAGTAATGTGGACTTGATCAATAAAGACAGCAATTTGTAAACCACACAATTAATTTTTCTTCTAACTTTGGGTACCAAGAGATATTTCAGGACAGAACAATATTATCTTCTAGGTTAGCCCTAGCTAACCCCAGCTTCCTTGATTGGCAATTATAGAGACAATTTTCCTGTACCCGAAGAGAGTAATCCTGGAAAAGCAGAGCTCGGGTAGGCTGAGCAGTTGGATTAGAAGGTAAAGACGCTCTAATTGGAGCCAGGAGACCAGGGCCTGGCTTCCAGCTCTACCTTCCCTGTGCTGCTCACTCATTACAAGGTCTTCTGCTGCCAGAGCAGATGGCCTCTGAGTGCCACTGAGGCACAAAGGACAGCTCACTAGGTCACAGTCAAAGCTGAGCAACAGATTCCCTTAAGTCTTACACTGAGTACTGGGTCCTGGGGAAGCTGAATTTCCAGGGCCTCTTGACCATACTCAATAATGCACCCCAGTATGATGGAAAATGTTACCAGTTTCTATGGGATCCATGATCTTAAAAGCAAAACAAAACAAACACTGGCTAACATCAGCAGTTTTCAGTCAGTCTGGAAACACAAAAGCTAAAGTAGGGGGGTTTAAAAAGCATAGTATGAGGCCTGGAAGACTTTGTCAGTAAAGTGCTGGCAGAGCAAGCATGATGGCTTGAGTTTGGACCCTTCCTTCCCCTGTATAAACCCAGGCCTGGGAAAAGTAGAGGTGAAGAGTCCTGGGAATTGCTGGTCAGCCAGATTAACCAAACAATAAGAGACCCCGTTTCTAATTAATTAATTAACTAATTAAGGGGGGGCAGTGAGGTAAATGTGCTTGCTATACACTTGAGTTTGATTTCTGAAACGGTGTAAAAAGTCTGAGTATGGTGGCATACAACTGGAACCCAGAACTCTTATAGTGAGGAGGAGGAGGGAGGTAGAGACAGGAGGATCTCTTTGAAGCTCAGAGTCAGCTAACCTGGATGAAGCAGCCTGACAGAAACAAGAAAGATCCTACCTCAATGAGCTAAAAGGAGAGAACTGACTTCTAGAAGTTGACTTCTGACTTCCATATTCATGCTGTGGCATTCTAGCTCTCTCACATATATTACACACACACACACACACACACACACACACACACACACACACATAATAATTTTTAAAAAAACATAGTGTAAACACAGTGACAACTTTTGCCCCTTGGGTTTCCTCCTATCTCCCATTGTCATCACAGAGATGACCTGAGCACAGGCCCTCCTGAAATCACCCTAGTGATGCCTGAGTCCACAGAGAAATGTGCAAATATGGTCTATACATGTTCTTCCTCTCTGCTGTACCTGTTTCTCTATCGCAGTTGCAGACAGACAGCCCTGAGGGAGTACCACCTGGCCCTGGCTCCTTAGCCACCCCAGGCATTTACATGCCTTCTTGCCTTTGCTCAAGCTAGGCCTTCTGATTAAAGTCTGCAAGTCTAATAAATTCTAACCCATCTTTCAGGTTTCAGCTCCTCTGGGGAGGTTTCTTCAGCCTGCCATCTCACCATCACTTAGTTAGCTGCTCCCTCTTTTGGGGAAACCAGTGCCTTTGGTTTCTGTAACTTCGCTGACCACCACATTATGATATGTAGCTCTGTCTCCAGCCCGCAGGCACTACAGAAGGAGCCATGCTTTATCTGTCTTGGTGAAGCTGAGGGCTGGCACTGTGGGTGTCAGGGTAATGTTTGTTGGGCAGATGGGCACACCAACAGATGGTCGAATGGTTGGATGGATTCTTTTTAATATGGTCCTGTTTACCAAAGTTCTGGTGTAAGAGATTCATGAATAAAAAAGAGACTGTTTTACACGATGGGTACACAGGTAGGACTAGGCGTGCCACAATCTATCCTTTCCTGTTAGTCACTTTTTTCTCCACGGGGACGGTAAATTACCAGTGTGGATACCAGGGAGATGTGCTATAGGTAACTTGAAACTTAATTCCCTTCAGATTTTGCATTCCAAGAATCTGATTTCAGAAAAGTCTATCCATTTCTTGTACTCAGGGTCTTGTTGGAAATAGCATTAGTTAATGGGTGGCTGGCTAAAGCTGAAGATTAAGCTTTGTTGGCACAGCCGAAGGGCTGCCTTCTTGCTAATCTCTGGGGCACTCCTATGAATTAGTAAGAAGCCTCCTTTATCTTAACTTCTGAGCCTAGAGCTTGGCTAAATAGAAGCAGAATCAAATGTCTGAGTTTCCTCTCCAGTTCAAAGCATCATTTCTAGATAGAATAATGGAATCTAATTTAGGAATTCAGATTTTTTTAAGTGATTGCCAATAAGGTAAAAAAAAAAAAAAAAAAAAAAAAAAGATTGCTACTTAGAAGGAAAATATCAGGAGAAAACAGAGCTTTCAGATGAGCCAGACTTATCTTTCCATTTCATTCCTGCCCTCTTGGCACAGTGAGGCAAGCACTGTGGCAGTTGTGACTGTGTTTTCTTCTGTCATTTTTCTAAACTAAATCAGAGACACAGAATCAGGGAAATGCAACCAGACAGTGAAACAGGACTTAGTGCCACCAAGTAAATGAGGGTGTGACACTCCCATAAGGACTCATCAATGAGGCCCTTACCCTGTCATGCTTCTGGGAACTCTGGACTCTTCTTCCCAAGTCTTCAGTCCTCGCTTTCGGGCAGCAGTTTTGACTGCAGAATGATGGGAGGGTCTCTTTGAGTTTAGACTTCCTAACTTTGAGAAGGAACTGACGTGCTTCCTCACAGAGTGTGAAATGAGCAGATGGTGTTGTCTCACTCCAATTTGTTTTGCATGGACTGAGAGAAGGCTGTGGGGGAAGGGATAAATGTGCTCTGTTCCTAAGGGCTAAATGCAACTTATTGGCACATTAAAAAGCCTCTTCTCTTCTGTTGAGCCATCTACTCCCCCCTCTCCTTCCCCCTCTTTCTTTATCTCACTCCTCTCTCTCTCTTTCTCGTGTGTGTGTGTGTGTGTGTGTGTGTGTGTGTGTGTGTGTGCATACGTGTGGGTATGTACACAGAGGTACCAGAGGCCTGGAGCTGGAGTTACAAATGGTTGTGAACTACCTGATGTGGATGCTGAGAAGTGAACTCTGTAAGAGCAGCAAGTCCTCTTAACCTCCACCTTTCAAACACTGGAATTACCATTATGCATCACCATGCATGTTAGTACTTAGATTCCCAACCCAGGCTTTGTGCACACTAGGCAAATACTCTATTGACTGACCTATACACCTAGCCCGCTTACTTACTTACTTACTTACTTACTTGCTTACTTATGTACTTTTTTTTTTTTTGACAGAATTTGCTATGTAAAGCATTGGCTGAAACTCTATGATCCTCCTGCCTCAGCCTCCCAAGTGCTGGGAATATAGGTGATCACTGCAGACGTGACCTGAGAGTTCTCTGAAGTAAGAGAAATCTCCTAACACATGCTTTGTAAAAAAAAAAAAAAAAAAAAAAAAAAAAAACCAGTTGTCCCTCTACAGGTTTTGTTCAACTAATTTTAAGCTTTACATTTAACTCACAAACACAGAATTCCACACTCCACAGATGTCCTAAAGGAAACTAAGACGAGGCTGAGGACTGTCACCAAAAAAGTCAATAAATGTCCCGTGATCTCCCAGATGTTTCTGTGGATGATAAGAAGGACCATGACCTTTTACCTTCCACTTTCTATCGGGAGGCTTTGAGACCTTCTGCCAGGCCAGCGCTGGAGACCTCATCCCAGGAGAAAGAAAGAGCTCAGCGGGGGCTCAGCTATTCATCAGCTGTCAGAGCCTGTGGTCTCTCTCCACTGCACCACCTTGGTGCCACGATAGCACCTTTCATGGCCTGCCTTTTCATACACGGGCCTCAAATAATCAAGGAAGAAGGAAGGGAGGAGAGAGTTAGCTTCCACACCTCACGGAAACACCCTCAGACACCACCGTCTATGTGAGTGTTGTGTTTCTCTCTCTAGAAAGTCTCTAAGGCAGCTTCTTCCCCAGTTTTCTTTAGACTTCTCAGTAGAAAAACAAAACGAAACAAAACAAAAAACAAAAACAAAACAAAACAAAACAAAAAAAACCTTTACAGTTGTCGGATGTATAACTCTATAGAAAGCAAGTTAACTATTATTGTGCAAGCTTCCCATCTTGGGGGAGTCTCAGTACCGCCTCAGAGAACACTGAACAAGAGTCACTATTCCCAAGGGGCAATGCTGTTAATACACTTTTTCTGGATCTTCGTACCAGCCCCATTCCATTCTCTACACTCCTATGGTTTCTTCCCACTTCGCTTGATTGATCTGCTCCTCTCTGGTCTTATCTTCTGTTTCCTTGACTTATTTTTCTCCTCCTGTCAGCAGCCAAGGCTCACCCTAGATTCTGCTGCTTCCATCCTGCCTGACCCTCTTGCTGAATGTGTTGGGTTAAGTGGCACCCAATCAAGTGAGATTAACATGGCATGCAAGGAGTGACAGGCATGTGCCCTCTCCACAAGGACCTTGACTGGGACCTTGACTGACTCTGGGCTCCCTCCTGGTCTTCGTCTCCACTGGTCTACAGTTGTTCATTTAGACTTGGCTCTGTCTTTTGGAGGGAACCAGGGCCCAACTCCTGGACCCAGCAGCTAGGATTGTTGTTGCTCTTCTGGCTTATGTGGCCCTGGCTGTAGGCATCTGTGGGAAGCCCTCACCTGGGAAGTGCTTGGTATGTATCTCCTTCCCCATTCAGTCACTAAGGTAGCAAAAAACATATCCAACATTTCAAAATGAGAAGCAACATGAATTTACATAGGTTTGCCAAATGTCTGCTATTGAATTAAACAATCTGGAATTTTAACTTCCTGTCTTGGTTAAAAAACAAAAAGAAGCACATATTTCTGAATACTTGCTACAAGGCAAAAGAACTACTTCTATAATAAACATACACACAAATGGAAAATATAAAACATTTAAAATACAGATACAACATTTAAATAAACAGTGTTTACATAACCTTTTCTTCTCAGTTTCCATGTGAGTCTGGTACTTTTGCAGAAAAACCTAGAAATTGTTGGACACTAGGACCAAAGGTCTGACTCAGAAGAGCATTTGCCAAGCTAGCATTCATGAAGGGTTTGGTTTGTCCCTTGTCCCATCAAAAGATAAAAATAAAGAAAGTAATTAAGCAAGTTATTCCTGAGTATCATAGCCTTTCCACTTCTACAGTTCTATAATTTTACAAGACAAAATCTGTAGTGTGGGGAGATGCACAGAGAGAATACTTGTGTCTTCAGCAACACAGAACTATTCTTGAATGTTTGGTTTCCATCAGACTATAAAATGTGGTCTCCCTGGAATTTCTCCCCTAATCTTAAAAGTCCGGATGGGTTTCAAAGGGCATTTAATCATGCCCGTCATTCCTTTTCACGTCATAATGTATTTTAAAAGCACTACTCGATATCTAAGAGTACCTCATGAATTCTTTTAACAATTTCCCGTTCTAAGCTAAGAAACATTTTTGCCAAAAAAAAAAAAAAGTGAAATAAAGAGCTGGAAGCTACAAAGGTTTGGGACTGTATTAAACAGTGCTTTTTTTTTTTTTTTTTTTAACTTTTGAAAGGGTGCCAGAATATTGTCTTCTCTGGGTTATGGTTTTTCCCTTTCCCCCATCACTTACCAATTGAGAAGAAGTTAAAAGGTCACATCTTTCTCATCCCATCACCAAAGTAAACATTTCTCCAATTACCCACAAAGGGCAGATGTTTCCAAGGAATTATTTATTGTTTATTAGCAAATGGCAAAGGCAGTAAAAGAAGGTTCTGTGTCACACAATATGAATTCTTGGCAGTGACATTTAAGTACCCTAAGCCTGAGGGGAGAAAGAAGAAAAAACAAAGAAAAATTGTTATATACATTATATGTTTAAGAGTTTGTGACCATCTCTCTGCTAAAATGTATGGCCACAGTGGATCTGAAGAGTAGATTTTGACATTTTTTATTTTAATTTTTTTATGTGTATGTTTTAGCTGCATTTATGCCTGTGCACTATGTGTGTGCCTGATACCAATGAAGGCCGAAAGAGGGTGCCAGATCTCCTTGAACTTGGGGTTACAGATGATTGTGAGCCTTTATGTGGGTGCAGGGACAGGACCTGAGTCCTCTAGAAGAGGACTTCTAGCCAGCGCTAAGCAGCCAATGCTCTTTGCCACTGAGCCATTTCGATAGCACCCAAAGAATAGATTTTTAAAAACATGCTTCTGGCCAGGCAGTGGTGGTGCACGCCTTTAATCCTAGCACTAGGGAGGCAGAGGCAGAAGCAGGCGGATTTTTGAGTTCGAGGCCACAGAGTGGTCTACAGAGTGAATTCCAGGACAGTCAGGGATATACAGAGAAACCCTGTCTCAAAAAAACAAAAACAAAAACAAAAACAAACAAACCCAAAAAACAAAAAACAAAACAAAAAGAAAACAAAAAACAAAAAACCATGCTTCTGTGGTCTCACCCTATGGCCCCAGCTAGCTTCAAACACCTGACAGTCCTCTGGCCTCAGCCTCCCAAATACTGAGATGGTAGGCAAGCCACCTCACCTCAGCAAAGTAGCTTTTTGTAAGTATGACCTTCACAATTCATTTGTCTCACGAATGCATGTCATCTGGCACCATTAGAAACAGCCTTAAACAGAGCACCGAATAACAGAACAAAGGTCCTTGTGTTTCACAGCTAGCAGAAGGAAGTCTCAGTTTCCATAGTGGTTCCAGATTACTTAGCGGTAAATATTGTGCAGAAATGATCACTAAACTCCAAAGAAATCCGTGCTGCTATTCCCCTAGGAGTGAAAGCTGGATCCGTTTCCACACTCCTCCTCTGCCTAGAGCAGGGCTGCAATGCTCAGCAATGTTTTGTAACCACAGATGGTCCATGCTGTTACAGGCAGTTGTAGGTCTCCTGTCATAGGAGCTGGCAAAAGAACTACAGATCTAACCTGCCTATGCCTCCTGGTACTGGGATCACAGATGCACGCTGCTGTGCTCAGACAGGTCTTAAGGATCCAAACACAGGTCCTCATTCTTGCATGACAAACACTTTAACAAGTGAGAATTCTCTCTGTCCTGCCATTTAAAAACTTCTCTGCTATAAGAGAAAGGTTTTTGTTATTGGTGGTGGTGTTTTGTTTTGTTTTATTTTGTTTTGTTTTGTTTCCAATTGAAATGTAGTAACATTAAGCAAGGAGAGATAGCCTCACACGACCATGCCTGTTAGCCATGTAAACACGACACTATGAGACGCATGGATTATGAGATAATTGGGAAGCAGCCACATCTAGCCCACATTCCCTTCTCTCTACGTCCAGCTTATCTCTTCCGCTCAGGAAAGAACACCCGCTGTGGGACTAGTTATTACTTGCTACTCCTGGGTAGCCTTCCATGTGGAATCGTGGTTCAAAGATGCAGAATTTCCGTACTCTGCTAAATCACCGTAGCTGGGGGCTGGAAGGGAATGGACGCTTGGTGTCCAAACTGCGAGGAGGGCACTTCACGTGTCACGTCGGTTAAATCCTGCAAAGAGTCCTAAGCTTGGGTTTTCTCATCTCAGAGATAAGCAGTCTGGGGCTCAGAGAGGTTAAATGACACCCCTCCAGATCACATAGCCAGCAAAGCTGAAGTCAATCGTCAAAAGGACCGTTCCTCCCCTTTGTCTGAATTCATTTCTCAAATTCTTTCCCTCTGTGTGCACACAGCCCAAGGCCAGCCTCAAGAGTGATGAATGCCTGGCGTGAGGGTTGAAAGTAAGGAGCGAGAGCAGAGACATGAAATGGGAGACAAGAAGGAAACATTCTGCTGACTTCACGGTTTTCTTGGAGGTGGGATCCAGCCCAGAGCTGTTACATTCTTACTGCTTTGATAAAATTTCTGATTCTCAGAAATACTGACTTGGCAGGACCTTAGAGGTCACAGAGCCCAACCCACCATTAAAAGCTTTCTTCAGTCATTAACTCACTTTATTACTGTTGGTGATCTGGGAGGTAGTGTCACTGAGTTGGCAAGTGTGCGCATTTCTCTGAACCACAGTTTTCCACTATCTCACTGTGGGCTTGCCTGGAGAGGTTTGATGTTAATAAGAAGAATTCTTTACATCTACTTAGCTTTTCACAGTTGTCAGAAATGCTTTCGTTCACGTACTCGAGGCCCTTAAAGCTCTTGTTTTTGTGATAAAAGGAAAGATGGAGCCTTTTATGACTCGAGAAAAGCCAGAATGCAGAGTAAACACGGATTCAAATACCCACTTTACATCACCAGCCGTGTTAACCTGAGCAGGTCATCTAACCACTTTATGCTTCCTTCAGATTACCTTGTTATCTTTTGGGTTATGGCTCCAAGACCTCATCTGTAAAGTGGGGATCACAACACCATCCGTACGTGGTTGAGCTAAAGGTTAACCGAGGCCACATATATAATTGGACTTGCTCATGAAAGCTCAGGGTTGATTGCCTTTGTCTTCTATCCTGATCCCAGAGCTGAGCAGCTGCAAGTAAGAGGAGGCAAAGGCACAGTCCCATGATTAAACGGCCATCGACTGGTGAATAGAAGCCAAACCTTTACTCTTGAGCTCTAGCCACTGCACCTTCTTGCCTGGAGACTCTCTCCATCTCCATCCGTTTGGTTTATGAACACCTTCCCCTTTCTGCATAAACGCAGAGCAAGGCCAGCCCCACTTCCCTTTATCCATGGTATGCCTTCTGCTTTGCTGTGTCTGCTCTTTGCTTTGAAGTTCCCCGTCATCTCTTGCCGGTTGCCTGTGTTTTCTATGCTGTTTGGAAGTAGACAACAGACAGGGTGCTATCCTCCATGCCTCCAAATGAGAAATCTGGTTTTCCTATAGGACACCAAGCAGCTGTGATAGCATCCAGGCAGCCAGGCCCTGAGTCCCCTGCTTCTGATGCCCAGGCGTGATATGTTGCCAGCTGCCTCCTGGACGTTGATCACTGCTCCCAAAGCACTGCGGGTTTTCCCAACCCTTTTCTAACAGATCGTAATTTAAATGGCCCTTCCTTCAGCCTTGCGCATACCCTGGTAACACACAGCGCTGGTGCAGTCTACCGGGAACCTCTCAGATGAATCACTGCCCAAGGAAATGGTGCTCTCAACGAGGCCACTCCTCCAAAGCTACACACATACGAGTATAAGTCTTCAAATCCTGCCTTTGTTTGGGTCAATCAAAAATGCATGATCACAGTGCTCTACTGGATTGAAAGGCAAGCAGAATTATAGTGTGCAAATATAGTGTCCACAAGATACTGGTCACTCGGTTCTTCAGAGATTCAAGGAGAACAACTGGAATATTACCCAGCCCAGAGAAAATGTGGTATCCTAGATGTAAGAGGTTTCTCAAGAGGGCAGCTTGTCAGCCTACCTGGCTATCTACAAGCAGAAGAAATGTATTAACTAATCAGAATTGAGAGTTAATGCCCCCCCACCCCCCGTGGGCGATCTCTATTCCTCTCTGAAGCTCACTTGCATATCTGAAGGCTTTACTACTACTAAATGATGAGTACTTGAGAATTCCCATCAATGAGAAAAATCCTATTTGTTTTATTGGGCATGCTCTAGAGATATGATTCTAGAACATGTCAAGAATCCACATATTACAACACTACTCTACTCCCTCTCATTGTCCCAGAGGCTGGCCAGGTACTTACCTTCAGTGATCCAGACAGTGCAAGGCTGAGTCACTGCCTGGTGCATCTGGACTCAAGGACTATTGGTGATTTCTGAAGATCCTGGTTTTCTTGGAGGGCAGAACAAAATCTATTTAGGTTGACAAGAGTTCAGTGCTTTTGCTGGGCTCCTGCTAGACCTAGAACTCTTGTAGCTTCATACATTAGCCAACTAGCTTCATGCATTATTACCTTCCTCTTGTTATGGTGGAGTTGTTTGGAAGGTCCCCATACCCATTTGGAGCAAGGGTCCCCAGAGTGAGACTAGTGGATTTAGAAGATGAAGATTGAGGGGGATGAAGAGGACAGAGAGAGAGAGAAAGAGCGAGAGACAGAGAGAGAGGATAAAGGGGGAGGGAGGGAGAAAGGAGGGAAGGAAGGAAGGAAAAAAACCCCAAATATTAGTTCTTTCTTGACAAATGATGGCTCTTTGCATGTCTTGACACAGCAAGAAGCCCTTCACCAGGTGCAAACCCTCAGTCTTGGACTTTGCAGAGAAGGGGAAGGAGAAACCAACTGCCCAGTGAGCAATGGGGATGGTCCCTCCATTCCAGTGAGTCAGGATCCTGTGCCTCCTCTTCCCAGGTCTCTTCTCCCTCACACTGGTGCTCTTCGGTCAAGCTAAGCAAGAACATCAAACAAACCAAGGCGTCCGAGCATGCATGTGTGTAGGTGGGAAGAGGGACCTTTTCTATGTTCTGCCTAATCGTCTAAGACGCTCTCAAACGGCATGCCACAGCTGCTGGCATGCATTTGGAAAAGCAGCTCAAAGTTAGCTCCCTTCCCCCGGATTCCCATTTATCCAGAAAAATTCAAAGTGGCAGTCATCTAACCTTTGTGGAGTAACAAAACATCAATATTTCCCTTGAATAGTTTCAAAATATACTTATAAACAATATTTTTGAAAAAAAAAAGATAGAAGCAATTACGCATAAAAATCTGGCACAGCCATTTTTGTGAGCTGATTATAGAAAAAGAAATCTAATTGTCTTTTTTTTTTCCTGGAAGAAAGCAGAAACCAGTAAGTGATAATGCACTTTAAGAGTTGACCATCTGCAAAGCCACTAGGGTAAGCCTGATCCTAGCTGGAAGCTATACACGTCCAGAATAATTCCAACCCAGGGACTCTCCCAATGCGCCAACCTACCTTCTCCCAGCCCTAGGCTCTAACATTCATTCCCTATGGGCTCCAGCCACTGGACACAGTTGCTTCCTTCTAGTCAATACACTTAGTTAGAGCACCAGTAACATTTTGATATTTGTCATAATAAGAATAAGCGTTTTTGTTATTTTACCATCTCTTGGCATACTTCCTTGCTACACCCTAAAATGGTGTTTCCTCTACATACATGTGCTCCTGGTGTCTGTGTGTGTCTAAAATTTCATGTTTTAATATTTAAAATTCTATGTGTACAGGCATTGTATACATATGCCTGTGCACCATGTGAGTACAGTGCCTGTGGAAGCCAGAAGAGAGAGTTGGAGCCCCTGGAACTGAGTCACAGGTGGTTATGAGCCACCTTGTGGGTGCTGGGAATTGAACCTCAGTCCTCTGGAAGAGCAGCAAATCCTTTTTACCAGAACGGCATTGTTCAGATTGGGTTAGGATACACCCTAATGCTTTCCTTTGCATGCAATCAGGTTCACATGTGAAATTTGAAGGGACATACTTGAGCCCACAAACAGCATTCTGTTGTGATGTTGTCTTCCTAGAACAAGTCTTATGCCACACTTCCCCAGATGGGGTGTCATGACCAACCCATGGGTTGCTGCTTTAGGCTTGGAATCAATATCTGGAGACACCAGTCACACTGAGGGCACTGAGTTGGTTTTGTATAAGCATGAAATACACAAGGAAGAACTGGTTTAGGCCATTAAAAGATAACCTCAGGTATGGCCAATGTTTCTAGGCTCTTCTGGCTACTAGCTTCTGGCAATATTCCACGTGCTCCTTCCCTCCCCACCTGCTAGGTCTCCATCCTGGCTACAAGAGTAGGACTGTGTGTTTCCCACACAACTTATATAAGACCTTTCCAGACCTGGAATCTGTATTTCTCTCCCTGTCTCACTTGATTGGACCTATCTAAACCACACACACACACACACACACACACACACACACACACACACACATGCACGCACGCGCTCACACAACGCACACACCCCTGCCCTGGTTGCAAAACAGTATTTCCTTTGTAAACCAGATCTCTTGGCTTCGTCTTTCTCTTTCCGCTTTCAGATTCCTTCCCATCAACTCATGAATCTCATGAATTACTTTCTAGGTCACATTTACCCCAGCACCTCTCTGCCCATCTGCTTTCTTGGTCACCCTCTCGCCTCTCAAGCCTGAAACACCAGCCCCAATCTGCACACAATTCCTAGCATTCAAAAATGAGGTGACTGTAGCTGGCATAAGAAGGAGGCTTTGGTCTTCTGAGACAGAAATACTAGACCTTCTATTACTTCTCAGGATAATAGAAAACAATCTTCCTGGGATAAGAAGTCACCTGTCCTTTGGGGAAGCTAGACATGTGCATACAGACTTGGCAGTCCACCCCCTTAAGCATGGTGGAGTTAGAAAGGTTTGTGCTTCAATGGAGAAGAGGGACAAATAGATCTACCCAGAAGCATCTCTGGCCAAGAGTCTTCTGGCTAGATTATACCTAAACTGATAGGCTTGAGTCAGAAAACCCTGGATTGTTGCCATGGTAACCCACACCTGGTTCTGCTGCCTCCATCTGTGTGGGGGGGGGGTGCGGGGGCCCTCTTAGGCTGGTCTTGTTCAGTTGCCTAGATGAACTGCAATCCTGCCACCGCCACCGCCACTACATTTTAATCTCAAACTTCTGAAGAAGTTGTTTCGCCCTTCTGCTCAATTTGAGTTGTTCAGAAATCCTTTCTAAGTTGTCTTGCTCAGATAGGATTTTACCAGGATCTCTCCTTTTAAAGAAATACCCTGTTCCAAGAAAGGCTAGAGTCCTGGCCTCGCCCCTTCACTCACAGTTGCTATGCAGACTTCTCTAACTCCGAGGTTGTGCATCTACAGTGGGACATGAAGGTAAAAAAGTGGGCGGAGCCGGGGTTCCTCCCCCAAAGCCTGCTGTGTTGGAGGAAAGTAGTGGGGTTGTTGTCATCACTCCCGCGTTACAGATGAGGAAACCGAGACTTGGTGCACTATAAGCATCTGGTCCAGGGACCCACACCACTAAATGAAAGAGCTAGGATTTGAACTCCAATCTGTGTAATCCCAAAGTTGGCATCATTCTGCTCACCAAAATAGTCTCTGTGCACAAAGGATTTGTTTTCGTGCAGTAGAGAAGGAAGGTGGAAATAGGGCTGGGAAGATTGCCCAATGGTTAGACAACTTGCCATACAAGCCCAAGGACTAGAGTTTGAATCCCTAGAACTTGTGTACACATCTTAAGTGCCTACCTGAGATGCTACTACTCGGAAAGTAGGGACAGGGGATCCCAGATTAAGCTGGCTAGCCAGGCTGAGCCTATCTACAGGCTGAGCCTATCTGCAGGCTGAGCCTATCAACTGAGAGACACTGACTCAATGAACAGGTAGAGAGTGATCAACTTCAGGCTTCTGCATGTATTCCATATATGGACACGTGCACCCCACACACCATGTACCCCCATGCATGTGAATACACACCACACACGCACACATACCATACACGTGAAAATGGAAAAGGAGGGGCAGGGGAATGGCTCTAGGGCTTGCTCCCTTATTCAGTGAGCGAGATGCTTGCGTATGTGTGAGGCTTGTTGATATGCCTGGCCGCTGGCGCTTCATTTCCTGACCTTGCTGGAGTGTTTTGGCATCCACTCATGGCTGTGTCTCTCACACATGCTGTCAGCCAGTGACAGACTTTCAGTCTTTTTCCATTGCCCTGTTCTCAGGTTTCAGGTCTGCCCTCGTCTTCACCTCCAAGAAACTGTCCTATGCTTGTTCTCCACTTCCCTGAAGTGTTCTTTCCTCAACTAGTCCTGGTCCTCCTTTGTAATCCCCCTCCACATCTCTATAAAAGCACACCAGAAAGCCAGCCTGTAAATACAGAAACAAGCCTTCCATTTTGTCATTAGGCACTAGGCTTTAACCAAATAAAGCATGTCTGCTGAGGGCCCTGGAACCTCTTTAGAGATGGTTTATATTCTACAGCCCATGAGCCTCCTTCCTGATGAGTCAGCGCTCCCATGAGCTCTTGATACCCCAGCAGTAACAAGCCCGAAGGCTGTCAAGCTTTGGTCCATAAATGACTTTAAGTGCACCAATGATTTTGCTGTTTTTCCAGTTGACTCCTCCACAGCTCAATACTCTGTTCTGGGCAGTTGTAAGTGTCTGCGCATATTGCTGGGGGACTCATGGGTTTGATTTCTTGGGCATTAGAACTTGCTTTGGGGAAAAGCAAAACAAAACAAACAAAATCAAGCAAGCAATTCTTATCTGAAAGTCATACTTTTATTCATAATCCTTAAAGGGAAAAATCTAAACTCATTTTTAACCGAATTCCAGTTAGCCTAGAAGTACATGTCACACTGGCTGTGAAGATAAACTCCAGTGGAAAAGGCCGAATTGACACAGCTCTCCTGCACTTGAAACCAACCCTGAGTGATGTGTAGCTGCCTGCCTTGATGTCCGGAGAAGCTACGGGAGGCACTGTCATTCGGCATCACTTGAGGGCAATTATGACTTCGTTGGGTTCTACGGGTTGTGATCAGATGCGTTTGGGCTAATTCTTGCTGTCACTTCTCCGCATCTGCTATGGACTCCATCGACTTCTCTTTTTGTCCCCTTCCTCTTTTTCTTTTAAGTGCCTGTCTTCTCTAGGCACTGTGGGAGGGAGTTGCAAGGAACGGTCAAATAGATCCTTTCAAGGGCTCTCAATACCAGTAATGTAAGCAGATTGTATCACTGGTGGCTGGACCCTGAAGAGAATTTCAATTCTAGCAGAAACAGACGGAAATAGGCTTTTAAAATCCTTCCTCTCTGGATTCTAACCTGCTTTTGAGCTAGCTGCCCACTCTTGCTGGTCTCCTAGCAACCGAGCCCCTTCCTCTGCAGGCGCTAATGCTGTCCACGGGGCCAGGCTTGGGAGAGTCGGGCTCTCCCTGCCCTCCCTGGCATAGGGCAGGAATGTTACCGAGGGACACGGTGTGAGCACTTGGAGAGATTGCTAAACGGTCTGTAAAATGCTCTGTGAGGGTGACAATCCAAATAGGGGCACCTTTTGCACATTTTAGGGGATCTTGGGATTTCAGTTCATCCTCCTGCTTCCTTCCAATAATAGTTTGCACGCATGAAATGCTTTGTATTTTACAAAACCCTTTTGCATCCATTACCTCATGCGATTCCCGAGGAGGACCTTGAGAGACCTCCACAGTGAGGGAAAGCCTAACAAATTTTTGTTAGTTTCACTGTTTTAAAGGACTTGAGAAGAAACTCTAGATCATGTAAATTAATAAAAGGAAAAAGGAATTCCAAAAGCAAGCCTTCATCACCATCACCGTCGCAAATTGGGCCTGGAACCACTTACTGTGTGCCTTTGTGCCCGGGAGCTTGAGTGATACCCAGGCAAAGTGATACACAACCTTTCTGCCGTCAACCTTATTCTCCTTCAGCAGCCACTGTGGGGATTAAAATCAACCACGGAGGCTCTTTGTTTATAGCATTCTTATTCTGAGTCTTATGTATAATATTATTCCTCTTTGTGATAAAAGGAAAAGCAGAAGAGAGTCACGGCTCTGTGAGAGACCTGCTGAGGCTACCCTTACCAAACATCCCAGACTGAGTGGCATGGCCAGTACTTCTTACAGTTCTGGAGACTGCAGGGCCTGGGTAAGGTCCAGCCACATCAGTTTCTGGAGAGGCCTCTCTTCCTGCCTTGCTCAGTCTGTCCCTACTAAGGAGAGAGCACCAGCATTTCCTCCTCTTATAAGGGTCTCATTTTTATGGGGTCAAGATTCTATTCTCATGACCTTATATAGCTTTAATCATGTTCTCAAAGGCCCTGTCTTCAATACAGTTACATAGAAGGCAGCTCTCCAATACATAAATTTGAGGAGACCCAATTTAATTCACAGAAATCCTATCTTCCACAAGATGGAGGGCAGAGAGGCACTCTCCTCATTTACTGAGAAACCTACCAAGTCCTGCTTAGCTGGAGATGGAGGTTTGAAGCTGAGAGAATTTGGCCCAGTGATAAAAATCTGTGTTCTCCTCTCCCATTGTAGATTAGGGCTCTTCGTGAACAGTTATCGATTCTCTGCGTCTTACAACATCTTTATCATTTTAATAGTGTTCAGGCAACTAGCTTGATTGTCCTAACAGACTCTGTGGCAGAATGCGGGAGATGGAGGGTGGGGCTTAGCACACAGCCAGGAAGATGCTCCTGTGGCCTTGCTTTTCAGTACAGCGCCCTGCAGTCTATGCTTGCCAAGGAAGGCAGCAGCTGAAGATCTCAGTAACTTCCCTCATTTCTGCCTTACAAAGCAGCAGATGTGGCTACAATGGTACCCAGCAGCCAGGAAAGACTGGGATCACCTTCACACAAGACTCTGCTCGAAGGCAATCAGGCCAAGGAAAGTTGTAGATTCCCAGGTTCGCAAGTTTATCAAGAGAAAATGTGAATGTAAATTTTTAAAACATTCTTTTCATTTTGGTTATCAGAAAAGTCTACAGAAAAGTTCCAAAGAAGGTCCAGAGAGTTCTACACTCCCCTCTCGTCAGTCTCAGAGTCCCCAGTGTTCTCTCCCATTACCAGAGTTTACTTGTCTAAGAAACCAAATAAGGAGGCATGGGGGGAGATGGCTCAGTTCGTAAGAGCGCCTGCTGTACAAGCTCGAGGACCTGAATTTGAATTTCAACACCCATGTAAAAAGCCAGGTGTGGTCACGTGCATGCCAGCAACCTCAGCGCCACATGGGTAAGGGGAAGACAGGAAACAGCTAGGCTGCCTGCCAACTAGGTTCACTGAGAGACTCTGTCTCAAAAGAATAAGGCAGGGGTTGGGGAAATGGCTTAGGAGTTAAGAACACCAGGGCTCTTCCAGAGGACCTGAGTTCAGTTCCCAGCACTCACATGGTGCCTCACAGCCATCTTTACCTCCAATTCTAAAGGACCCAATGCCCTCTTTGGGTCTCTGTAGGCACTGTTTGCAAGTGGTGCACAAACACGTAGGCAGAGATTGATAGACAGCTAGGACAGGACAGATAGCATCTCTCATGCTCCTGAAGACACACATGTGCCTGTACCACACCACACCACACCCCACACACACACCACACACTACACACACATACCACACACCACACACACACACACACACCACACACACACACACACACACACACACACACACACACACTAAAAAAGTAGAATGTTGGTCAAGTAAAGCATTCCAAGCTCACAGAATTTTAACTTAAAATTAAAGTATTTAAATTATTCAATCACTTTGTAACATCTCCACTTTAAGGAGAGATAATAAACTCCAAGTTCTCCACTTCAACAGTCCTGCCAAACACAAGTTTTACTTCTAAATTGTATTGACACTTCAAAAAGATACATGTTAGCTTTGGGGAACCAAAAAGGAAAAGAGAAGGAAGAATATAGATTCCTCGATAAAACAGAAGACAGAATCCCTCTGAGGTATTTCAGGCTCCTGGTGTTCTTTGTTCTATGCTAGAAATGCTGAAGAAAAAAAAACTGTCCCATTGGACAACATGGATCAACTGGGGTTGAGAGGATTCTTAAAGTATCTCATTCCAGTTTGGGACAGGAAGAAAGAATTTGGTTAGGTTCTAGCAGTCAGCTGCCTCTAGAAAGGAAATCCAACAAGGAAAGTAAGCTAGCACCAGGGACCGGAGGTGACAGAGGCTAAAACTGGATTGGTGAATAAGACAAGGTTCAATGACCATTCTAGAACCAAGGTGAAAACCGGCACCAAAGAAAAGCAAGCCAGAAAACCCTACAAATATGAGGTTTAGTATAACATAATGGGTACGTAAATAGAAGAATCACAAAAATAAATACAATCCAAAAGGTATAAAGTGAAGTCTCCTTCCTAAACCCCTTCTGCCATTCTTGAAAAGCAATGTCAATGAATAATTTTTTGTTTCCAGAGGTTTTGTTTTTTTTTTTTTTTAAAAAAAAAAAAGCCCATTGCTGCCATCCAGCAATAACAAGGCCCGATGCCAGCAAAGTGTCCATCAGCAGTGAATTAGTGAAATAAATTACAGCCCACCATACAATAGGACGCTACTGCAGAGAAAGGATTCATTAGAGTGCTTTCACAGTGAGGGCTGCAAATATATCATTCCGTGAAGAATGCTGGGTTTGTAAAACATGATCTGTCTCTCTGATACAGGGCACATTAGCCTCATTCAAAGGCAACTGGGCCAGCATTACCACTAGGGTGGGTCTCATTTGAGAACTCAAATAAAGAAGTCAGAGTTGGCAGCAGTACACTGGAGAAGTCCATGCCTACAAAATGATGTTACCATTGCATTGTCATGAATCTTAGATATGCAGGTATTGCTCTTGACATGAACAATGTACCTCCCCTTTAACTCGTGGCATCCTGAAATACCTTGTTATGAATGGCATGTCATTGTTTTATTTATTTATTTAAAATGTGTGTACGTTTGTATGTGTGAGCTACATGTGTGAGTGTGAGTACAACTGTGTGCAGACCAGAAGACAACATCAGGTGTCATTCTCAGAACTACCACTCACCTCCTTGGAGACGGGGTGTCTTGTTATTGTGGAGTTCACCAACTAGGTTAGACTGACTAGCCAGTGAGTCCCAGCAACCCTTCCCTCTCTACACCCCCACCTCCACATGAGCATTTTTAATATGAATTCTGGGGGACTGAGTTCAGGTCCTCAGGCTTGGGGAGCAAACACTTTACTCACTGAGCCATCTCCCATTCCTGCTCATTGGTTTTAAACTTGATGCTTTAGGTCACATTTTAATGGCTGTGAAATCAGGATATTTCTTAATATCTCCCTTGGCCAGGCTGCAACTTGTAACTGAGCTCTCAGTGTTGTATGTGTTCAACAGACTTGTGAAAGAGGGGTCAGTCATTGATATATTTTGTGAAGAATTCCTTTTGAATTGTATCATGGAGTTGACTCGGCAGTAAAGAGTACTTACTGCTCTTGCAGAGGACCTGACTTGGTTCCCAGCACCCACATCAGTTCGCTCTCAACCATCTGTAACTAGTTACAGAAAATTTGACACCTTCTTCCGGCCTCTTTGGGCACCTGCACACGTCTAGTACATACAAACCCATGCAGGCATATGCACATACATATCAATAACAATTTTAAAAAATAGATCTTTTAAAAATCTTTTAAATGTTGTATTCCCAGGATGACATAATACAAAGGGGGATAGAGTTCTTCTAGCTCAGGGTTTCAGAGGACTCTCCATCCATCCATCCATTCATCCATCCATCCATCCATCCATCCATCCATTCATCCTGGTGGGGAAGGTACAGTGGAGGGTAGGGGAAAGCGAGTAGCTGACATGAGCTTCTCATATCACAGTGGACCAGGAAGCAAAGAACTAGGCGCAGCTATAATCTTCAAAGGTCTGCCTCTAGTGACACGCGTCAGTCAGCTCCACTCCACTTCCTAAAGGCTCCACAGTCCTCCAAAACACAAGCCTGTAGAGGGACATTTCATGTTTAGACCATGATAAGGGTCGTGTTGCTAATCTCAACCACACCATCATACCTTGCTCAACTAGTGACCCCCGTTGTATCTGCCCTTCAACAAATACTGGGGCCGTATTAAACCTTTCCCCCTACATGTTTTCTCTTAGTCTACAAGATTCTCAGTGGACTCAGCCTTCTGCTGTGAGGGACATTAGTGCCAGTACAGACAGCATGGTGTCTTGTGAGGCTGAGGTGGTGTTAGAGCTGTATTTGACTCTCTCTGGTCTTTGACACCATTGTAAGGCCTTTCTAGAATCTGCCAGAATCTTAAATAGAATCCTCCCTCGCTCATGGTTATGTGTGTCTTTTATTACCAGTAAAGACATCTTTCTGGTATGGTTGTTACTCATCTGTACTCTTTTGTAACTGATCCATTTTATATCCTTTGCCAATATTTATATCTGAGTGTCCACCTCCTTTTATCCACTAACAAGAACTTTTTTATGTATGAAGGATACTGGTTCCTTGTGACACACATTGCGTTTGTCTTTTAACTGTACAAGGTGTTTCTCTTTCTCTAGAAGTTTTAAAATATAAGATACTCTAAGAGTAGAAGGACCAGAATCAGCACAGGACACACCAAGACCAAACTCTCAGCACAGAGGAGATTTATTTGTCCATGGGGACAAAGGTCAGGGATAAGAGATAAAGACGGGAAATAGAAGATGAGGGAGAAGGGGCAAGGGACAAGGGAGAGTGGGAAGGACTATGGCCACCGAGAGACAAAGGACTATCTCTGGATAGAGAGGAGGCAGGTTTGTATAACTAAGTTTTTACTCACAGTGTTTTATTTATGGCTTTATCTTTGATGAAATGCTTCAAAAGGCTCCCCCATCTTTTCTTATTTTATTCTTATCATTATTATCATCATTATTATCATTTGTGTGTGTATGTGTATATGTGTGTGTGTATGTGCGTGTATGTGTGTGTATGTGTCTGTATGTGTGTATGTGTGTGTATGTGTGTTTATGTGTGTATGTGTGTGTATGTGTGTGTATGTGTGTGTATGTGTATGTGTGTGTGTATGTTTGTGTGTGTGTGTGTGTGTGTGTATGTGTGTATGTGTTCAGGCATGTACATGCACATGTGTAGAGGTCAGAGTACAACTTTGGGGAGTCAGTTTTCTCTTTCCACTGTGAATTCAATCTCAGGTTATCAGGCTTGCTTATACAGAAATCATTTTCACCTGCTAGACCATCTCGCTAGCCTTTCCCCAGCCCCATTTTTCCTCAGATAGCTGTATGTTTCAAGCTTTTACCTATTTTGTAAAAGCTTTTTTCAAGCTTTTTATCTAATTTGTAACCTCTTTGAGATTTAATTTGATATAAATATGTGCAGTGTGGAAATCCAAACCCCAGTCAGATGGCCAGCAGCATGTCCTGGCATTACTGATCTATTATTATTGGATTTTTATTTATTTGAATTCTGTTTCACTGTTCTGTTTTTATTTATATAAGAACCATACTAATTTGAAGCCTGTAGCTTTGTAAAATGTTTTACTATCTCCTAGAGTAAGTTTCTCACATCACTAATTTAATATTATTCTGTTAGGAAAGTGTTTTTTCATACTCTTTAGATAAAGCCTTTGCTATTCTCTTCACATCAATTAATATATAAATTTATTTATTTATTTCTTTTCTAGTTTGTTTTCTATTGTGGTGATAAAATACACAATGACCAAAAGTGATTCGGAGAAGAAAGAATTTATTTTACTTTATAGCTTCCAGCCTATCATCTAGGGAAGTCAAGGTGAGAATTCAGTGCAGAGACCTGAAGGAACAACTACAGTGGGCTGGGCCCTGCCACATCAATCATTGTTGGTGATTCGAAAGTAGCCAGGTCCCACCCTACAAGAAACAAAATCCCACCTATCCCTCAGTTTGCCCTAAGATCAGACCACATAGTCCCTCCAATCCCAGGCCACCCTGGAAGGCTCTGCCCCTAAAGAAACCTCATATAAAGCCTGTCTTCTGCTCTGCTCTCTGCTGCTTCTCCCCTGAGCAAAGGTAGCCACTCTCCTGGGGTTTTTTCCTCCCAATAAAATCTCCTGTGTGAGGTTTGTTGTGCAGTGTGACTTTGTGGTATTCCTTGGCTCCCAACTGCCAAGTTACCTTTCCCACCTGAGCTGTAACACTTGTAGTCATTAATGAAGAAAATGCCTCAGGCCCACAGGCCAATCTGATGGAGTCATTTTCTCAATTAAAGTCCCCTCTTCCCAGATAGATGACTCTAGCTTGTCTCAAGTTGACAAAACAAACAGAACAACAACAAACAATCCAAACCACCACCACTCACCCCCCCCAAAAAAAAACAAGAACCAACAAAACAAAATTAAACTAACCATCGCAAGGTCTTTTATGAGAGGAATTACTTTATGAAATTATTTTATGTCAGGTTTGGTTTTTTTTTTTTTTTTTTTTTTTTGGTCAGTTGTGTTTTCTACCTGTGATTTTTTTTCTATATTTTATCCTATATTCTGTGTTATACTAAAGTAATGATTAAAAAAAAAAAGAAAAGGTTTTATTTGCTTGAATTCTCTCTTTAGTAATTTAGAATTCAGAAGCATTATTTTTTATCATTCTAATCATGTCTTCAGGTTTTGAAAGTAACCCCTCCATCTCTCTTTTCTAATTGCAAGAGCACACATCTTAAGGGTTTCCTCATGTTTGTCTGGTCCTTGATAAAGGAAGTAAATAACTCTAGACTAAGTCTTCCCATATGCAAGGTGTGTAGAGTTCGCCTTTTAGGCTCAGTCTTGTGATGGGGCTGAGAGAGGAACCCATTGCACACACCTGTTGTTTTCTGTCTGGGGGACTCAGAGACTCAATCCAATCAATGTGTAGTCTGTTCTAATGTGAAGCTTTCAACACAAGACAGTCATGGCCAGTTAGCAGTTTTACTTCAGACAGTGTCATGCCAGCCACACCCTTTCACCACCATCCACGGTAACTTCCCCACCACAAAAGACTGAAAGTTCTCTGAACTCAATCCTCCTTTAAGTTGTTCCTGTTCGGTGTTTTGATCACAGTGAGGTAAAAATGACTAATACAGACCTTAGTATGAGAAATGGCAGACTTCAATTAGTGAAATCAAGGGAGAAGCATGGGTCGGGTCAGAGGGACCGATATCTACTTCCAGTAGTCCACCTATTTTCAACTCTGCTGACAGTGTCCAGGATTGGTACTACTCAGATTGCTCTGCCATTTCCTGTTCTAGTGCATGCTGGGAATTACAACCTACAGATAAATGGGAATCTCAAATTTCCTTAGCGATGGGATGACGAAGAGCTGAACCCAGCTCGCTAACAGTGCAGCAGCTCCACACTTAGGAAATGACGATTTGTTTTTCTAAATTGCTAGCTCTGCACCTGAATTATGTATAGACACTGAAAGAAGATTCCAAGAGGTTCCTTCCTTCTCAGGAACTATCTGTTCCACTCCTGCAAAGGGGAAAACATGTACCTTAATTCTCTGCCTACCCATGGCAGGCTTACCACACTGTCTTACAGTATACTGTTGACAGCTTAGTTTTAATATTTGGGTCTATTCTGAGGACTTTTAATGGGAAGGCAGGAAGCCTGTATAAGGGGCTGCATTGTGCTTGCCATGGTAACTGGGGGCTCTCTCGACCGCTTTCATATATGTATGTGTATGTGTATATGTATGTGTGTGTATATATATGTATATATAATATATGATGCATATATGTATGTGCTTTCAAGGTGAGTGATGTAAACCTACCCAAGACAGGGAATGTAGAATTTGCAGTTCTTTGGGGACTGTTACGTCATCTCTGCATATACTTAAGATAATTTCACTTACGTCCTCTAAGGTACTTCCTACTTGACACATATTAATGAACTAGTCACAGGTTAATATTTCATCAGGATTGACTTAAGTAGTTACAGATGGGCATAGTATGGGTGGCTACCTCAAGAGGGCACTGACTGGGGGGGAAGGGAAACCCCACCCCTTCAAAGTTATTCATACTATATTGTATAGATTGCTTAGGTTTAGTTTGTCCTAGTGGCTCATCAGTAACTTATCTTTTTAAAAACAGAAGTCCTGAGCAGAGCTTGCAGGTGTGGAAAAAAATGTATAAAAGCTGGGATGGGGGTGGGGAGGTAAGAGGACAGACAAAATATTTAGACAATGGAAGGTGATAGAAGTAAAACTTTAATTTTTTTTCCCCCTAGACTTAAAAAAACAAAACAAAACCCTGTTTCCTTGCCACAGCATGTGGGCAGCTCCGTGCTCTGTTATTCCAGCATTTGTTTTTTATAACCTTGCCTCCACTGACTGTACGAGCCTGGGCATGTACTGCATCGAGTTCCACAGCTGTAAAATAAGGCAGGGCAGGATGGGGTACAGGAAGTGGGTTGCACGGCAGCCCTGAGCTCCCGTGTCTCTTTGGCAGGTGTAGTCAAGGCTCAAGTTGTGATTTTCGGAGAGTCACACTGTCTTGGGAGAAGAGAGTAGAAAGTAAACATTTGTTAATCTCTGTTAATAGACGATGAGACATGGAATCTGTTACCTTGATCTCAATAGTCTCAGAGCCAGAGGACCACGATGGAAGCGTCACACCCAGGTGTAAGCACTCAGACTGAAATGTCCTGCAGAATAGTAGCCGAGTGGCAGAAATTAAAAGGATGGAGATCTGAGTAAGAGAAGAAAAGATGAAGGGAAAGGCCACCTGTTTTAAAACTGGAATCTTTGCTGTGGCACTAAACAAAAAAAGATGTTATAATTTGTCTTTGTAGCTCAAGGGTCAGGGCCAGGAATAAATCAGGAAACCCCGGGGAAAGAAATGTGACTCAATGTAAAGTAGCCCTTTCTCCAAATAGAGTAGTGTAGCCACAAGAGAGAAAGTGTGCTGAGCAGATTGCTTTGCACTTGGTGTGCATGCTATGTCCTCTGCTGGGGAGACACACATCAAGGCTCCTATTTGGGGAAATAAATAGCTTGATGATCCCCAATGTGCCAACTCTAAGATTCATTTTTAAATCTTAGATTGTGTGTGTGTGTGATATGTATAGTGTATGAGTACATGTGTCCGTGTGTCCGTGTGTGTGTGTGTGTGTGTGTGTGTGTGTGTGTGTGTGTATGTGTGTGTGTGTGTGTGTGTGTGTGTCACAGTGCGGGTGTAAGGTCAGAGAAGAACATTGGGTGTCATTCCTTGCCTTCCACCTTATTTGACCTTGGGTCTCGTCTCTGCTGTGTACAGCAGGCTAGCTGGCTCTTAGGCTCCCTGGGATTCTTGTGTTTCCACTCCCGTCAAGCAGTAGGATTATAGGCATGTACTACCCTGGCCAGCTGTACGTGGGTTCTGGAGAGCTAAACTCAAGTCTTCATGCTAACAAGGTGTCCAACTTGAATGTTTATCAACTGGACACAAGCTTGTCTTCTGTCTGAGAAGAGGAACCTTAGTTGAGAAATGCCTCCATTAGATTGGTCTGTAGACAAGGCTGTGGAACATTTTCTTGATTGATGTGGGAGGGTCCAGCCCACTGTGGGCAGTTGCCACTCTTGGGCAGGTGGTCCAGGGTGGCATTAGAAAGCAGGCTGAGCAACCCATGAGGAGCAAGCCAGGAAGCAGCACCCCTCCATGATCTCTGCTTCAGTTCCTGCCTTGAGTTCCTGCTCTGACTTCCCCTTCACGATTGACTGTGATCTGGACACTTAAAACCAAATAAACCCTTCCTCCTCAAGTTTCTTTTGGTCAATGATCAACATGGCTGGGTAGTAGCGGCATAGATTTTAATTCCAGTACTTGGGTGGCAGAGGCAGACAGATAGATCTCTGTGAGTTCCAGGCCAGCTTGGTCTACATAAGGAGTTCTAGGTCTTCATATGAAGCCAGGGCTTCCTAGTGAGACTTTGTCTCAAAAAAAAAAAAAAATTAGACTGGAGAGGAATGGACCAACAGTATGGGGGAGGGATGAAGGTGTGAGTATGACAGCATAAAAGATGTGAATGTATGAGACATCATTAGGAAACCCTCTATTTTATACATTCATTTAAAAAAAATCAAACTGAAAGGTAGAAATTTTTCTGGGTTTCCTGAATGGGGGTGATCTCATAAAGACCTGCCATGAAAGGGTTAAAAAAGGGACATTTGCTTTGAACATCTGTGTTAGAACCTGAATAAATCTTTTGCCTCCGTTACAGATGCCATCAACATCATACAATTGTGACATGACCTTGTGGAAAAAGCGCTTGCCGCTGCCCAGGGCGGTACCTTGGACATAGAGAAAAGCCAAATGACTATCTGCTAAATTTACAAATTAGCTCAGAGCCGAATCTCAGTCACAGGGTGGGAGAGTATTTCTATAAACTCGGATATATTATTGCAGAAATATTAGTCACTTCCTCGGTTCGATGCAGGCTCTCTGGGGAATCTATGCAATTCAGTCTTGTCTGAAACAGGACCAGTAAGATAAGGTATCTCATCAGGGAGAGATTGAAAAGAAGAAATGGAGTGGGAGGGGCTAGCATTAGGAAGGACTGTGTAATAAAGGTCACTGAGAGGAGATGGGAGGAAAAAAAAATCAATGAAGAGCTGCAAAAGACAGGGAAAAAATGTAATAGCTGAAGTGAATTCAAGGCAAGACAAATGGAGCTGCATTTGGGTTATGTGTATGAAGCGGAGTACAGTCCATTTTATTTTTATGCAACATCCTTAAAACTCCATGTCATGAAGCACTTAACATTAAACACTCAATAGGAGAATCAATTATAAACTAGAAAAGACATAAAAATGACTTTAATGTTTCACTTTGGTTTTTTTTTGTTATACCAATTAATTTCAAAATGAGTTGCTGGGTTGTTAATTTGTGTTTTTCCTATTGACGTAGCTCTTTTGTTTGGATCAGCTCAGCCCAACGTGTTCACAACAAAGTCCCTGGAAATAGTTATTTCACAGAATCCTTCGTGATAAAATCTGTACAAGACTATACATGTCCCTCACACCCTAGGTACCCCTTTCTTCCCCATCCTTCTCTTCCGGTTCTTTTAATTTTATCCATACACTGTATCTCATATCTGCTCCAGGTCAGACTCTCAGTCCCTCTTGCCTAAGCCAAGGCTGAAGCGCACAGGTAATCCTGATCTCATGAGGCTCAGAATTTCACTGAATGCCAAACCTCTGACTAAACAGCTCTGTTTTCTAAGGATTCTCTCTCTCTCTCTCTGTGCGTGTGTGCGTGTGTGTGTGTGTGTGTGTGTGTGTGTGTGTGTGTGTGTGTGTTTGTGTGCGTATGCTGTATAGTTTTAAAAAAAATTTTTTTTTGAGATAGGGTCTTACTATGTATCGCTGGGTAGTCTGGAACGTGCTATGCAGACCAGGCTTGCCTCAAACTTACAGAAATCTGAGTGTGGGGATAAAAAAAAGTGTGAGCCCCATGCCAGACTCACTCTCCACCTTATTTTTTGAGACAGGATCCCTCACTAACCCTGGAACTTGCTGATTGGCTAGACTTTCTTGCCAGCGTGCTCTAAAGGTACAGCTCTGCGTCTACCTCTCCAGAGATGAGGTTGCAGACACTGGCCGCACACCTGCCTCTTAGGAGAGTGCTTAGGATCCAAACTCAGGTCCTCATACCTGAGCAGCAAGAACTTTCCCAACAGAGCCGTTTCTAGAGCGCTCCACTTTTACACGACATTTCAAACTTGAATTTCCAAAACCAAATTCGTCATTTATGCTGGAGACTATTTATTTTTGAGACATGGTCTTACCATATAGTTCAGGCTGGCCTTGAACTCACAGTCTTCCTGCCTTAGTCTCTCAAGTGGCAGGATTCCAAGCATTTGCCACCATTCCCAACCCGAAATACATTCTTTGCATCAATCTCAGTAAATGGCAGTTCCATTCTTTGCATCATTCAAACCTCAAAAGCTTAGGGTCTGGGAGTCTTTCCATTCTTCCACTCGGCATGCCCATCCCTTATTAAATTCTGCAGGTACTACCTTTAGAGTTCAGCTATAGATCACAAGGTGATCAGTTGTCCCCTGGGCCAAGCTATCAGTATGCTTCGTCTGGATACTGCAGTACCTCCAGCTCGTCTCACTTGCCCTCCCTAGGGCAATCAGAATGGTTCCTCCAGGTTACACCACAGTACTTCTGCTCACAGCTTTTTCAGTAGCCTTATATGGACTCAAGGCAAACACCACAGCCCTCGCCGTGGCCTGTAAGACCCTTCATACAGTCCCTCCCAAACTTTACCCAACTTGCCTCTTTCTTTTTGATGTCTCTCCTCATTCCAGACACGCTGATCTCCATCCTCTCAAAAAGAAAAGTTGGCATGCCCCTGCCTCTCAGACTGAAGCACCCTTGCCTGAAGAGAAACCTGGCTTGTTCCCTCCTTCCACCAGATTCCTGTGCAGGGAACAGTCTGTTGAGGGGCTTTGGGGGAGTTCCCTAATTATAATAAGTTGTAATGAATTCCCTTTCTCTTCCCACCTCCTATGTCCTATTGAACTTGCCCTACTTTCAACATAGCCCTCCACTGGGAGATGGTTTTGTGCCCTGTGTACTCAGTCAGATGCTGATTGCTGTGCCCAGAGATCTGGTTGCAGTCTGGACATCGGTGTGGTCAAGCATCTCCTGTCTCAATGCCGTGTAAAAATTGTTCTCCATCACCTCTGATTGGTTAATAAAGAGATGATCAGCCAAGAGCTGGGCAGGGAAGGAGATGGCAGGACTTCCAATCCCAGGAGAGGGTTTCTGGTAGGGACTAGAGAGAGGGAGAGGCAGTTTGCCAGGAGGATTTGCCATGAGCAGGTGGCCATGAGCGAGTTGCCAGGAGAAGACGAATAGAGCAGGAGCAGCCAGGGAGAAACTAAGAGATAGCAACTCACGGGGTACCTGGCAGAGTAGCAGGCTGCCTAGCCAGGTTAGATGAGGCTGAGAATAGATGAGTGTCTGCAGGGTACAATGCTTGAAGTCTTTTAATAAGTATAAGGTCTCCATGCCATTATTTCAAGGCAAAGGCAGGCGCATCTTTACAGTCCTCCATGCAAACTTATCATCGCTTACCTGGTTCCTGGAGCTCCTCACTCCCAGGATGCAATTTCCTTGATTGTCACACAGGGATTTGAGGGACAGGGATTTTTGTCACTCTAGGCCAAAACAATAGCTCACCTGGCATAGGATAGATAAGTTAGGAGATATTTGTTGAATGGATTCAATGACCATATATATTTACTACTCCTGGAAACTCACATTTACTTCAGGAAAGACCCGTGAAGGTCAGGAGGGGTTGGCCTAAGTGGTCTAGATAGACAACGCTAGGAGGGACCTTGGCAGGCTGCTTCAGAGGACAGCTCTGCTGCCCTTCTTGCTGTCATTCCCTCTTCCCTCGTCCATCACCGTCACTGTCACCGTCACCATCACCAGGATCAAGAGGTCTTTACGATTTGATGAAGCACTTTCTAGTTCTAGGCATCTCCCATGAGCAGCTGCAGGACTCCGGCATGTGGATTGCTGATATTTTTAGGCAAAGAGAATGTACAGCAATGACGTCGCTCAATGAGCTGGGGCAGGCTATGGTTGAACCACCTGTCAGACTATGCCTGCGTATCCTGTGTCTCCAAGCCTTGTTAATAGACTTGACTCAATTTGTTCTTGTAACTGAAGGCCAAGTGTCCTGCACTCAGTGATGTGGAGGCAGAGCATGGATCCAAGTTTCAGTTTTGCCACTTGGTAGCTCTGGGACCTGGGGAAAGCTGGGTTCCCTCATTCATGAGAAGGCAGAAAAACGGAACTTGCTTCAAACAGCTGCTACGAGGGTTAAAGGAATACTCCCCCAGCAAACACATCTGCACAGTGCTTGGCCCATAAGAAGGACTCAACTAGCACCAGATGCTGTGGTTATTGATTTCCACCCAAGTTGCATAATAAAGCCCATGCAGCACTAGCGATTCCTGACAAGGAGAAACTCGCTTAACTCTTCTGCTCTCAAGGCTACGTGGGCCATTTGAGCTCCAGGATCTCAGTGACACTGTTGTGTCCTTGATGTTGCTGAATGGCTGAAACTGGAGAGAACGGAGAATCATGAGACAACGTCTTTGGGATTATAAAAGAGTAAATGTTTACCTGAATTTTACTGGCTTGGCCTGCTAAGAAGGTTGTTTTCATTGACTTGGCCCAAGCTGGTTAGTCATTTGCAAAATGCCTCAACCATTTACTTCTTTCTATAAAGTTGATTTACTTGTATTTTTTTTAACTGCTTTGGTATTTGGGGATGTTTAAAGCACACTGCGCTGTTATCATCAACTAAACACTAATGGTCCTTGCTCACACACAAGCCCCTCTCTGTTCATCCGCTACTGAAGGAAACAGGGCTTGACATCTTGCAGGGATCTCGGATTAACTTCTCTTTGGCCTAATGTCTGTCTGTGTAGTGTTTGTTTGTTTGGGTGTGTGTGTGTGTGTGTGTGTGTGTGTGTGTATGTGTATGTGTGTGTGTGTGTGTGTGTGTGTGTATGTATGTATATAAACACACACATAAAATTGGAAACTCATTGAAATTAAAATACCCAAATTAGGCTATCAAGATGGCTCATCAGGTAAAGGAGCTTGCAGCCGAGCCTAATGACTCAAGTTCAGTCTCTGGGACCTGCATAGTAGGAGAGAACCTTACCAGGCAAGTTGTCATCTGACTTCCCCCCGAACACACAGTGGCCCATGTGCTACTCCCAAATACAAAATATCAAAGTTCCCAAATACTGACTTATCTCTTCCTTTGACTCTCCCCGACAAAGCTCACGCCACAAGAGATTTTAACATGGCTACGTGGCTGAGTACATGAACATTTAGTGAGACCAGATACCTAACTCAGACCACCATGCTGTTGTCTCAGAGCTCTGTGTGTTCCAAATGGCCTCTCTCTCAATACCTTAATGCATATTCCTTCACATTCTCAGAGCCATGGCTCTCTGATATTTATTTATTTACTTATTTATGTATGAGAGAGAATGGGGTAGAGGGGAAGCAAAAGCATGCATGTGTTATTATGGGCCTGAAATGGGCTTCGGCTGGCATGGACATACTTTGCCAGTTTTAAGAGAGGCTCTGTAATACAAAAAGCAGAGTTCTCATGAAGGCATCAGCAGAGAGAGAAAGAAATGTGCCCCAGAGAAAGCATCTGGTCCCAATGAGCACTATGATTCTCAGGCCGACACTAAGTGCACCTAGGTGCCAGGCCTAGTGAGAGTCTGCTTGGCTCCACTTTACGGGTTCTAAGTTATACATATAGCATGTGACACATTTGATTTTAATAGAGTCAGTTGACTGTAAACCTCACATTCTTGATCATTTCTTGATACGTCCAGGGTTGGATAAAACAGAACAGACTTCCCAGAAATATGCCCAACCACATATGAGTGTGTTCAGCATTAGGGAGAACTTATCTTGAATAGGTAGAGAAACAGTTGGTATTGGGACAAGTGTGCAGTCACCTCAAGAAAGGTCATTCTGAATCTGAACCCCACATTACATGCCAGGACAAACACCATATGGGTCACATAGATGTTGTCAAAGAAATGGGGCCAATGAGAAGGCTCAGAAGGAGAGTCTGATGGCCTGAGCTTAGTCCCTAGAGCTCACAGGGTGGAAGGAGAGAATCAACTTCCTCACTTCTACATGGAAGCTGTGGCACTGCTCCCCCAAACTCCACCAATAAATAAGTAAACAAGGAATGCAGGGAAGCAGTACACAGAGTAAGTGTGTGTGTGTGTGTGTGTGTGTGTGTGTGTGTGTCTTCTTTTATAGCACAGAGGTAGAAAGAGACTTCTAAGTGATTCAAAGTAATAAAGTCAGAATTGAAGACTGAAATTGGTTACATAAAAATATCAAAAGTCAAATGATTAAAAATCAAGAAAATTAACTCAGTTAAAGGACTAATTCCTGATTATCTAAACAGAAATAAAAGCTGATAAGATAAAGACAAGGAACTTAAGATAAAATTGAGCAAAGGGCATGGATTAGACACAGAGAGGAAAAAAAAAACAAGTATAAATGATTAAAAAAACCAACAACAAACAATCGGCCAGGAGTGGTGGTGTATACCTTTAATTCCAGTACTCGGGAAGGAGGCAGAGGCAGAAGGATCTGTGTGAGTTCAGGGCCAGCCTTGTCTATATATCAAGTTCCAGGACTAAACAGAGAGACCCCATCTCGAGGAAACAAACAAAGATTATACTATATTATATTTTCAAAAGAAGAAATTGATATTAGCGAGGCATGATGGTGCACCTCTTTAATCCCAGCACTTGAGAGGTAAAGGCAGGTGAGTCTCTGTGAGTTCAAAGCCATCCTAGTTTGCATAGTGAGTTTCAGGACAACCAGAGCTGTGTTGAAAGACTGTCTCAAATTTTTTTGCATTTTTTTGTGTGTATGCACATACATGCACATGTGTCCTATGTGTGTCACAACACACATGTGGGAGACAGAGGACAACTTCTGGAAGTTAGTCTCCTCCTCCTACTATCCTATGGGACTCTGGTTTGGCAACAAGGACCCAAACCTACTAAGCATCTTGCTGGCCTCTGTTTTTTTTTTTTTTTTTTGAAGTCCATGATAAGATCTCACTCTGACGAGTAAGAGAAAGGCAACTCGATGGTGCTGAGATACTGACATTTACATATCTGATTGGCAAAAAAATCCAATACTTAATGGCATATGGTGTTGGTGAGGCTGTGGGAAAGCAGGCTTTCCCTCACACACGCTATAGGTAGGCGTTCCTAGTGCCACTGCCCTGTTGATAATGCCTGTTAAAACACAAAGGCTGATTTCTAACTAATAAGCCCGCTCCTGGAGACTCTGCTGCAGATTCACCTGCACATGAGTGAAGATGACAAGTCCCTAAGCGTTGTCGTCTTGACAGGCTGGCAACCACTCAAGTGGCTGTTATTTGAGATCTGGATGGGCTAGAGTAAATACAAACAACAGAATATTATGGACATACAAAAGGAGGGGAAATACAAGATCTCCTAGTATATGGATTTATTAGAATATGTAGGGCAGGGCATACTGCCAAGTAAAAGAACAAAGTGTAGCAGGTGTATACGTTTGTTGACTATTTTTTACAATTGATTTATTTAGTGTGCATATGTATATGTGTTGCTGGAGGGAAAACGTGTACGTCACAGCACACATGTGGAGGTCAGAGGGCAACCCATAGGAATCAATCCTCTTCTAATTGTGTGGGTCATAGGGATCAAAGTCAAGTTGTTAGGTTTGGTAACAGACACCTTCACTGGCTGATTCATCTTACAGGATTCTAGTGTGTTACCTTTGGAGTCCCTTTTGAGAAGGGCAATCTAAAAATATGTAATTGTGTTGGCATAAAGACAACTGGAAGGAAATACAAAATAATAAAAACAGCATCTCTAGAGGCCAGAGATGCTGTTGAGTATTTTCTATCAATCTCCACCATAGTTTTTGAGACAAAGTCTCTCACTGGACCTAGAACTTGGAGTTTTGCCTAGCTTGCTGGCCAGGAATGCCTCCTGAATGCTCCCATCCCCAGCACTTGGGCTATAGTCACACATTGCCACACCAGCTTGTTTTGTTCTTATTATTAGATGTAGGTGCTGGAGATTTGAACTTGTGACCTCATGCTTGTGCAGCAAGCACTTTACCTCCTGAGCCATCTCCCTAGCTCTGTGTTCCATGAGAGAGAGGAAAAAAAAAAAAAAGAATAAGACAGATAGAGGTGGGCGAGAAATCTTTCACCCTTTAACTTTGTATAGTGTTTTGACTTTTGAGCCAAGAAACTATTAGCTAATAAAGACGGCCTGTCTCAAATAACTTTTTAATCATCTATATATTTATTTTGTCACTGGCTCCTTTTCGATACCCTGTGTTCATTTTAGCCTTAAATAACATCTGACCTAGTTTTGGTCTATCTTCAAAACAGTGAGCTGATCCCAAGTTACTGATTGCACGAGTCAGAACCAAGTCAGTTGTTTTTGGTCCAAGCGTGTGCTCAGAAGAGGCTAAGTGGGGCAATTTCCTAAAGATTTTAGAAAAATTGAGAATTATTAGGGCAAAGATTGACAATGATTCTGTTTAACATAACCAGTAGCCTGCCCTGAGAGAAATGAAGCTTCAAGAACATTCACTAGAGGGGACATTCAGGTCCAAGCCACCACGAGGCTCTACTGTCTGCTGGTGGCTTTTGGGAATGTCAGGCCCTCCTAACACAGTAAAAGGAGGACCGAGATCGTGGACAGGGATTAGACAGGTGAGTGCACATTTTTAGGCTCCATCACTTCAAAACACAACAAAGGAGTTGAAATTAAAAAACATAGCCGACAAAAAGTCAGTAACTTAAACCAACCTTAAATAAGAAAAAAAACTAAGAAGCTCTTGAGTATCTACTCTGCTGATATTTTGGTAAGCTCTCCAAATATCCTTGAAGGTGGGTTCTCCAGTTTAAAGACAAGCAAACAGGCTCAAATAGATTAACGGAGCCCAACGCAGGAAGTCATTAAGCAATGATCTCTCTGTTGTCACTCTTCCCATCTTTTTGTGGCATTGCCTGCAAGTTTGCACTTAGCAACAGGCTATATAGAAGTTGCCTCTCTTCCCCACATAGCCCTGGATTTCTGACATCCCTAGCTGCTACTTTCACCAACCGAAGCCTCCTAAGACTTGCCCTGGGACTTGCCTGCCCACTGTGCTGCAGATGGTCTTGCCAATCACTGGCTCTCTCCCTCCCCAGGCCTGGACCTCACCTAGTTGAAGTTACGGCTTTTTAAAAAAAAAAAAAATTTAAAGACTTCTTTATGTGTATGGGTGTTTTGCCTTCATATATGTCTGTGCACCATGTGTGTGCAGTGTCCCTGAAGGCCAATAGAAGATGCCCAATCCTCTGGAACTGGAGTTCCAGGAGGTTGTAAGCCACTCTGTGGGTGCTGGGAACTGAGCTCCCATCCCACTCGAGAGTAGTCAGTGCTTTTAACGGCTGCGCCATCTCTTCACCACTTGGGTCTGTAGCTTTTATGAATGCCTCTTGAAAGGATGATATTGTCTTATGCCTTTTGACCATTTTAAAGCATCTCCTCTTGAGGAACGTGCTTGGGGGGTGGGGTTAGTTTCCCTGTCCAATGGTTCCAGGTCATGTTTAATCCATGGTGGGCTTTCTTGCCTAGTATTCGAGGAGGATGTCATCTCCCCTTGCTCACTAGTACCCTGCTTGTCACTTTAGGAAATGCTACAATGCGCTAGGAAGAAAGCAGGCCTTCTCTTTGGGTTGAGAAGCCTTATTTAGAAGTTGAGGGGCCCTTCTGACTTCACCTCTTTTTTTTTTTTTCTGAGCTGTGGGTCTTTATGCCAACCCTTGGAAAACTGTGCTGTGTTTCTGGATCTGCCTCTCGATTTGTATTCGGAAAAGTCAGCAGCCATATTTGGCTCTAGAGGCTGATGGCCAATTTCTTTCAGGCCCAGTAAGTACCTCCCAACCCCCACACTGCAGAGGTTGTACATCTTTCTCTTATTTGCAAGCTGCTCTTTGCTGGCTGCCCAGCCCTCCTTTGATATGCAACCCTATCCAGAACCAGTAAAACTCAAATATATTTAATCACTTAAATACAAGTTTTGTCCCTCCATTTGTCTGGCAGAGGTATAAACATACAGGTATATACATGTAGTAAACACTCAAATGCTGGCATTTACCCAAAAACATACGCCACTGTCATGAGATGTTTTCACTATTTCTTTCCCCTACTATGTCTCTTCATGACAGCCCAGGGACCTTGTCTCAAACAAGGCCCTATCTGTGAAGCCAAAAAAACTTCCAGTACAGTACACAGTTTGACTACTAAGCCATAAAGGGACAACTAAAAGTCCTGCCTCTTTATAGATAAATTTAATGCATACATATGCATCATCCCCCTGCCTGAGATTAGAGGCCTTTGGAAGAACACAGTACTCATTTATATTCTCCTCATGGCTGGAAACCGTGTTAAGTAGTTACTTCTTTATTGATGAGCCGTGAGCACATAGGCCTGAGTTCTGTCTACTGCTGGTCACTCTTCTGGCCAGCCCCTTCCGGGAGGCTGAGAAAGCTACTTCACATCTTGGAGTTGCCAGGAGGACCCTGGAAGAAGAAGCTTCAGGAGAGAGAAGCCACAGGCAGTTGAAGTCCCTGCTTGAACTCTGGGAAACAAACCACCCACTCTCCACACTGTTGCAATTTTACTACAAGTCTTAGCAGGACCAGGCCCTGTTTCAGCCTGGCACCCAAATGTCTGGGGTTTGGAAATTTATAATTGGTACTTGAAAGAGTCATAGCACTTCTTGGGGGGGGGGAGGGAAGGTTGAAAGGCTTTCTCGCCAACATTGTTACTCGCGCATGCCAGATAATTTATAACATAAGCCCTCACAACTCTCTTACCAGTGTGAGAGTGGGGACTCTTTTTGGGGAGACCTGATACCACAGTCAGCCTCTAATGGCTTTTAATTCCCTCCACTCTGGAAAATGAGGCACGTGTGGAGGTTCAGGTGGGAATGCTCTGCAGGTACAAATGAATTCTGCCAGCCATGACCTCATGTTCCTGCTTGCGCCTAAGATTTAAATACACTGAGAAGCCAGAGTCAAAGGTTCTTCTACCTTCTTCTTCAAGATTTGGAGCCAGAAGCTGATGGAGCAGCTCTAAGCTAGCTGAGGCAGACAACCCAAGCATGCTTAAGTGGATGCCCGGATCTCTATATTTTAAAGTCCCAACCCTTCTATTTTAAATAGATGTTAAATAGACTGAAAAAAAATAAAAGAAGCACAAAGCATGTCTGTGAGACTTTTTTTTCTGAAGAACCAGAAGTAACAAGAAGAGGGAGAATTCTCAATTACCACCCTTACATCCAAAATCAAGCCAAGAACATTTGGGTGGAATTTCTTCCAGGCTTTTTGAAAGCTCTGCCTTTTAAGATTTTGCTCTTCTAAAAAGTTAATTCCTTTGCCAGTATTTGCCACACCAAAAACAAAGTAGATGCTGTAAGGCAACTCAGAAGGGTGTGTCAAAGGAAAAAACCCTATTCTCAGTCACCGTTGGGGCTATGTAGACAGCCTTGGGGCTCCTCTGCCAGAGCCATTATGAGAGATGGGGATGGAACTCTTCACAACCTAAGGGGAGGGGGCCTTCTCCTCCAACCTCCCTTTGCTCCTTTTGTATGTGTGAATATGTGTACAGGCATGGAGGCCAGAGGTTGATTCTAGGTCTTTCTCCATTACTTTTCACCTTACTTTTTGAGGCAAGGTCTCTAGAATGTGCTCTAGGGAGCTTCTTGTCTCTGCCTCCCCAGTGCTGGGATTACAGGAGCGCACTGCTGGGCCTGGATTTTTGTATGGGCTCTGGAGATCTGAACTCCATGTCCCCAGCCTGTCTCTGGAGGTATGACAAACAAACCTGTCTACTCATCCTGTGGGACATGTATCTTCAATGTGTTTATATTCTTGCTGTTGTTTTTGTGGTGCTGGGGACTGAGCCCAGGGCCTTGTACATCCTAGGCAGGTCCTCTATTGCGGAGCTATAATTGCAGCCCAAACACCCCACACCCCCAGAAGTGTTAGTCAATTTACACGCTGTGCTTAAATTCAGTCAGAAGTTGGCAGTTTCCCCCTGAGGGAGACAGGTACCTCTTAGTAGTGGCATGCCTTGAAAACGGAGGCCAGAGACACTGCCAGGATGTTCCTAGGAGTCAGTTCTGTTTCAGAGGAGCGCCACTGAAACTTGACAAGATTAATAGCATGTTAAGGAAATCTAAACCCAGGCTGGAGGAAAGCCACAAAAGTCATTAGCACATGAACACACAAGTGCTTCTCCTCCTCTGTGCCACCAGATCCCAGAAAGAGCTCCCATTGCTCCAAGCTGGTGAGGATACCCTGGGAACGCACGTTTGGCACATATGCAGGAAAAGCTACATCATTTGTTGAATCTTTTACAAAATGAAAATTATCAAGAGTTCTTAAGGAGGCTTCAAACCTAGTCTTCAAGGTTTACTTGGCCTTCAGGGAACCTCTGTCTGTTCTAGTCTCCCTTTCACAAAGTGAGAGTAAGTTGAAGGAAGGCCTTGCTTGACCATCGTTTCTTTTGGAAGTGTGGAGGGATGTTTTTCCTCTTCGTTGTCCCTCTTCTTTGCACTGGTTAGAGGCCACTCCTCCCTAAACACGAGTGGGTAACTTTCCACAGTTAAGGTACAGGGGATATGGAAAGCTGCTTCCGCAGTTTCCCGGGGTTTTAGTTGAGGGGTACGGTTGCGGGTGTTAATGGATGGAAGATAGTCTGTCCAAGTGTGTTATTGAACACCCAGAGACCCAGAGGATCTGTTCTGGTGTATGAATCTGCCTTACATAGAGATAACTCTAGTTTTTTTATATATAAAGGAGTATGTATCGTTAGACTATAGTTCACAAGACCAAATGGAATTATCTTGTAATAAACTCTGATTAATTCAAGGGCCAAGAGTTAAATGAGCAAATAGCCAAGAGAGAGAGAAAACCGATATGTTGAGTAACTGTATCTTCCCGTTCTGCTCAGAATTACACTGTCTTCCTATAAGCCATCTCACATTTTATATAAGGAGACTTATTCTGGGAAACCATCGGGAGCAGGGTTCTTGTGGGTCTCACTGTGAACTCTGCCAAGGCACTCAGCGCGGGGCTTGGCTCTCACTCACGTTGGATGAATCAGTTTGGGAATTGCCAGAATGTCGGGTTTTGAGAAAGAAAGGATAAATGGGGGCCTAATGCCTTTATTTCTAAAAGAAAGAAAAGAAAGTGATAACCCCCAAAGTTGGGGAAAAAAAAAAAAAAAAACAGGAAGTGTTTCTTCTTGGTGCCCAGGCAGAGCAGAAGGAGACACAATTGCACCACAGGCAAGCTTCAGTGGAGAAGAGTAAACAAGAGAGAGATTATACATAATTATAGACAATCATGTTTCAGGGGATAAACAGCAATCAAGAGCAAGGAGGTGCCGAAGTCTGGCCACTTTCCAGGAGCCCAGGAACCAGCAGTGGACAGGAAGCCCTGGTAGGACGCCTGCCCCCAAAAGAGCTATTTTCAGCTGGCCAGGGGTTGGCCTGTTGAGCTGTTTTGATTTTATTTTTCTTACCCAGGAGTGGAGTGGGCAAGATGGAGGGGCTGTAGCTGGTTTTTTTGGTACTTTAGATTTTTTTTTAATACCCTAGGCAAAAAAGAAAAAAGAAAAAAAGAACCCACCCCCCCCAAACAAAACAAAAAAAAGCAAGAAAAAAAAAAAAAAAAACAACAAAAACAAAAACAAAATAAAACAAAAAACCTCTCCAAAGGAACACTGAAACCAAAGCCAAGTCATTTGAAATACATGGCTTGTAGAGAGGGAAAAAGAAAAATTTGAACTAAAATTTCTCCCTTTGTTTAACATATCAGGGAACATTAAAATGCGTTATTTGAAAAGCAAACATATTCTGAGAGGTCCAGTTTCTGAACAACCTAAAGTAAGAGACGAATAAGATTCTGATAACTCAGAACTCTAAAACATATTTTGAAGAAACATTACTTTTCATTTGCCAATTTGGTGATCAAGTTATTCCAGTTCTGAGTAGATCTCTGCTAAATGCTACAGACAGAGACTCTGCTGTCTCCTGAGCTTAGGCAAAACAGAAGCGTTAACACTTAATCGGAGGCTGTCAAAACTGACTTGGGAGTCAGGAAAGCTAACATGCTGTCCCAGTACCAGATGGCTGTGGCCCAGGCCTGGAAGGAGGCAGCTCTTATGGCCTGCTCAAAATCTGCTCTGCACACCCTGAGGCCCCGGAGTATCAGCAGGGCAATCTTTACCCCTGTGCTTAAATTAAATGTGTATTTCACACATAATTATAGGGTTCTGTGGGACTTCCAAGATGGTATCCACCTGAATTAATCATGCAAAGCTTCTATACAGGTAATTAACCTGGTAGAAATAGCCCAAGGCATTGAAATTACCAAAACTGCTTCAACTGGGACATTGAGACAGACCTTGAGACACCCTCAGTGGCCTAGCAAAGTCAGGGCTAACAAAGTCTGTGTGTGCCGGTTATCACCTGGCCACTTGCTTGGGATACAGAGCTGTGGCTTTCACTCTTGGAGATACTGATTAGACACGGAGAGGGGACCAGGAAGGCCCAGGGTACACAGAGCCAGCCAACTCACCTTAAAGTGCACTCGCTCAGAGGCTCACTCAAAGAGAAGCCCACTAAATTTTCACCCAAGCAAGCTTGCACATCAACCGACAGGGCTGTTAACAAGGCCAGCTCAAGGTTCCAGCTCCTGAGTTACTGACACCGGTAAGGATAAGAGAAGGCTTTCTGGTGCACTAGTCATCACCAGGGAGTGGTGACTTCCAAGCCATCCATGTTGTAGCCTTGAATGCAGGATAAATCTTGGAAATAAGGGTAACAGAAGTTTCCTAAGTAGCTAAGAAGGTGCAGAATCCGAGGTCTGCTTCTTTTCCAACAAGGTCCCAGCTGCTACCGCTGCTGTCACTACCGCTGCTGTCATCCCTGACACCCCATTTTGATGTTTGCTACTTTGGGCCTTTAATATTCAAAGTATGCATTCTAGACCAGCAGTATTTGCGTCTCATTGAAGCTTGTTAGAAATTCCCCAGCATGCTGAATCCTGAATCAGGCTATGCTTTTTCACTATAACCTCCAAGTGACTGTCATCACAGGAGTTTTGAGATGTGTTTGAGTTGGATCACAGCAGCAATCTGCCACCTTAAGGACATGTTGGAACCTGGGAGCTTTTACAACGGGTTGATTCCTGGGACCTAGCTCTATTGAGTTCTGATTCCGCTGCTCTTGGTATGACCTGAGCATCTAGAGATTTTAAATCTGCCTAGGTAATTCAGATGGAGAGCCAAGGTGGACAATCCACAGCTTTCCACCTTGCTAAATGTTTGTAGGTGTCTAGCCTCAGAGGAGACCCTTCCCTGAAGTAGGAGCCTTTTACTATCCTGCTTGTTGCCTTTTGGGGTAGCCAGTCATAACAAGCATTCATAGTCATGACACCACAGGCCAGGAGAAAGGAAAAGTGCCTTAGAATGTGAGCACTCTGGGTGTGCCCAAAAATTACTAAAGGGGGAGGGAAAAGCAGAGAGCCGAAGAAGAAAAGAAGCAGGTGTATAATTAATATTCTTGGGAAGATATCGAAGGACACTGCAGAGATAAAACAGGGGGAAAAAAGCCTGTTATGAAAAAAGGAGCAGTCTGTGAATAAGGAGGTGTTCTCTGAGATGAAAACCATCGTTAAAATAAAATGCTCACCAGAGCAGTAAATAGCAGCCTGGATATGACAGAAGGAATTAGTGAGTTATGAAAGGGGCTTTCCAAATGCCCAACGAACTGAATTAAAGTCCCCAATCATCCAGGGCTCTCTATTCAACACTCTTGGGGGCCCTACTCTGGCTGAGGACTCAGAAGAATCAGGTAATGGTGGAATCCATCGCAGACAAGTGTTCACAGGTGATGCTGATGAGCTACCAGATTCAGGAGTCAGACCACTAAAGATCCTGGATAAGAATCCCCCACGAACAAGATGGGTACATCAGAACAAGCAATACAAAGTTCTTAGAAACAGCCAGGATTCAGCTAAACACCACAGGATGGGAGGTGACTCGCTGGTACACTGGTCACCACTTGTGAGTGGTGACTTCTCAGCTGTCTATTCCTTGAATGCAGGACATTTCAAGGGTGCCAAGGATATTGCTAAGGTGGTAGAGCACTCACCCAGCACACACAGAGCCCTGGGTCCCATCTCTAGCACCTCATAAACGAGGCATGTTACTGCATGCCTATAATTCCAGAACTCTGGAAGTGTATGCAGGAAGATCAGAAGTTTAAGGTGACCCTTGGCTACATATGAAGTTTGAGGCCAGAAAGTAAGCACTGTCTCGGAAAGTTAAAGTATACGATTTCATTGTTTTCCAAGCTTATTTACACAACAGCCTTCAGTGTCTCACTGTAAAACATCTTGTCATTCTCAAAAGACCACACAAACCCTGGAAACATTCTTAGTTCTCTTCCTCTCACTCTTACACAAACCCTACACCCCATTAATCTGAACATTTAATAGAGATAAAGCCATAGAATATTGACTTATTGTCTGGTGTCTTTAATTTCAAAAAAATGTTTTCAAAGCCCATCCATATTGTAGTATGTATTAGTGCATCCTTAACTTGGGCTGACTAATATCACTGTCTAGACACTACGTGTGTGTGTGTGTGTGTGTGTGTGTGTGTGTGTGTGTGAGAGAGAGAGAGATGGTGTACGCAAGGGGTGCTCCGAGAGTAACTTTCTGAGCTCCTTCTGTCCTGGGGTCTAGGGATTGGACTCAGGTTTTTGGCTTGTGTAGTAAGCACCTGTAACCCACTGAGCCATCGTGTGGGACTCCACCATGTTTGTTTGTGACCTCTCACTTGGGTCATGTGGTATCTGTGCTTAGCATTGTAAGGGACTGCAAGGCTGTTTCCAAAGCACCATTTTACAACCAAACCAGCAATATGTGAGCATTTTAGCATCTCCATAGCCTTTACACAGCTTATTTTGCCTTTTTAATTTTGACAACCAGTGTGAACTCATATCTGCTTGTGTGTGTGTGTGTGTGTGTGTGTGTGTGTGTGTTTTGCTGGTGTTTGAACCCAGGTCCTCTTGCATGCCAGGTAGATGCTCTAGCATTGAGCTATAGGTACAGCCCTCCTTGTCGTGCTTCTGATTTACAATTCCTTGCTGTCTAATTTTGTTCAGTACCTTTGCGTGCCTGTGCTTTATCTGCTTCAATGGGTTGATAGGTGGAGGTACAAAAGTTCACAAAGCCTCCATCTTGTCTCAGACTCAGTCCTGGAAACCTGGATTGGAGACAGTGCTACTTTCATTGCTGCCTCTGGTCACTGGACAGTCAGTGACCACATAGCGATAGAGAATGCCAAGGAAGAACCATGCCCGTGTGTTGTTGAAGATGAAACCTCCAAGGTCATCCTGACCAGCTCCCCTAAGTACTTGACAGTGCTGTCTGCAAACAAGCTAGGTGACCTGCACTTTCCCCTAAGAGCTGCATGGTCTTAGCTGTCTCATTCCGGTCTGTTATTTATCTTGACTTAATACCTGTGGCTATGAGGTGAGTTCAGAATGTTATTCGGTTGGTTTGTGTGGCTATCTAGTTGTGCTAGCACCATTTGCTGTGAAAATGATCCTTTCTCCTATTTCACTGAATTTCAATTGGCCACAAATGCAAGTCTCTGGACTCTGTTCTCTTCAATTGTTCTGTCATCCTGATCTATCCATCCTGGCTCAGGGCACAGGATTGTAGTTGGTTATTGGGAAGTGTAATTCCTCTGACTTCATTTTCTTCTAAGAGGTTTTGAGGATTCTGGGTCTCTTGCATTCTCTATGCACATTTGTTATCAGTCTGTCCATTTCCGAGGTGCAGGGGAAAGGCACTGAGATCTCATTAGAGCTTACACTGACTCTGCACACCCTGGCCAGGTGTATTACCATCTCAACAACATTCTCCTGACCTTGTCCTGATACTGTCACCCTAAAGAATTATTTCTACAAGACTGAATTTCCTTTAAAGACAGTTGATAGTCTTTAGAGTACAATTTCATATATGATTTGTGAACTTCACCCTTAAATTTCTTTTTGAAATGGTCATAAATGAAGTTGTTTTCTTAATTTAATATTCAGATTTTTATTAGTAGCATATGGAAAAATGATTGTGTTTTAAACATTGGCCCTTAGCTCAAATAGATGTTTTTTGAAATTAGTCAGAATTTTCTATCCATAAGATCACATCATCTTTTTTTTATTTTTAAAAAAAGATAGTGCTATGTTTTTATTCTCTAATTGCTTTAGCTACCACTTTCAGCATAAGCCCTCAAGAGAGGACACCCTTGCTTCTTGCTCACCTTGGTAGAGAACACAGTCTTTCACACTAAGCTGTTGTTAGTTGCCAGGGGGTAGTAGACACATTGTCATGGTGAGTAAGCTTCTGCAAAGACAAACACCACCCCCCCAACATTCTTGGAAATTGTTATTAAAATAAACTGTATAGACAAAAGAATGCAGTTAGCAGGTACAGTTAAGGTTGACTTTCCCTTAAGATTATCCTGGCCCAGTGTAATCAGAAGAGTCCCTAAATGTGAAGAAATACAGCAGCAGATCCAAGAGCAAGGCTGTGTTGCTAGCTTTGATAACAGAAGAAAGGGATTACGACCCAAATAATGTGGACAGTCTCTAGAAGCAATGAAATATTTTCTGTTTTAAACCTCCAAATAGAACACAGCCCTGCTGACAGCTTTTGTCACAGAAGGCCAGAAGTGACAGGCATCTAAGCTACAGGACTGTAAGATAATAAACTCATCTAAACCCTAGCTTCATAAACTGTAGGTTGTAACCCCCTGTGGGGTTATATAACTGAGTGTGGTTATGTGTGAAAAAAATTGGCAACAGCAAATGTTCTCGGAATGTACAACAACCAAAATTTAACTCAAAATCAAATGTGTAGTGGATCCAGGGTGTTCCTGGCAGTACTTGTCCACATTGTATAACACAACTGTATCATTGGTTATTGTATTAGTCAAAGTTCTCTAGAGTCACAGAACTTATGGGTAGTCTCTATAATAGTAAGGGAATTTGTTGATGATTTACAGTCTGTAGTCCAACTCCCCAACAATGGTCAGCAGCAGTGTGAATGGAAGTCCAAGGATCTAGCAGTTGCTCAATCCCACAAAGCAAGCAGGTGAGAATCTTCCTTCTTAATGTTCCTATGTAGGTCTCCAGCAGAAAGTGTGGCCCAGATTAAAGGTATGTGTTACCACACCTGGATCTGGGACTTGCTTTGTCCCAGATGACCTTGAGCTCAGAGATCTCCTTGCCTTAGTCTCTTGGGATTCATAGCCACTATGCCTCAAGATCTCCATGCCAAGATCCAGGTCAGAAACTTGTGTCTCCCAGCCTTAAGATCAGGATCACAGGTGCGCCTTCCATTTCTGGATTGTGATTCATTCCATCTATAGTCAAGTTGACAACCTGGAATAGCCACTACACTTATGAACACACATGTATACCTTGTCCTGTGTGTGCCTTCGCACCATGCAGTGCCAACCTACACCCTGATTCATCTTTGAAATTGTCGTGTTATGATTTGTAGTGCTTTCTCTGCACATGGATCCCCATGGAATTAGGGTTTTTTTTTGGGACCCTAGATAAACGTTCAGAGAGTGAAAACGTTAGTGTTCTCGTCACAACTTAAAAGAAGGTGCATCTTCTTAGAGGTTTCAGA
>JADRCD010238731.1:0-13353 GCA_019843815.1 Montemys delectorum
AGTGTTTAGAAATAAATATTTTCTAACTAGAGAATAATATTTAGAACCCATACCAAGACACTGAGGATGTTCATTAATACAAAGTTGGCATTGCTTCAAAGGGTTCTCAATGGAAAGAGATAATAACTCTTCTTTAAAATAATGTGTCTTGTGTGTGTGTGTGTGTGTGTGTGTGTGTGTTTAAAATTCTCAGCTCATGCTTCCCTCTGTAATTAAAATTTAAATATTATAAAACATCTTTGTATCTTTTATTGCATAATTTTTCCATTACTTTAACTATGATATTAATATTATGCCGGAAAACACAGCAAACATTCATTCAAAATTATGTTTCTAACAACCCTAACAGGATATAATGACATAAATAAATTTCAGTATTCTTTTACTGTTTTTAAATAATGCTTGTTCTTTTACATTTTATCCTTAAGCTACATTACACTGAGCTATGAACAGTATTGAAAATATACTCCGATGAATCCTGTTACCTCTTTATCTCTTGCCCCATTTCTTCTCATCCATAGAATCTATTTTTATCCTGTTTTGACTTCAGGCTGCAGAGCTTCCTTGTGCAAATATCAGCACCTATGTGTGGCTATCTCTGTGTGTATTTATCTTCATATTCCTGTCTCTCTCCTTATAAGTCATTTGACTTTCTTCTACATCTTTACTTTTTTCAGGTATGAATATATTCTGATGATCACTCTACAGAATGGAGAATCCACGCTCCCATTTTACGTCTGCAGTACACCACTGGGCAGTCCCTTGACAACAGAGATGCTAGCTGGTCCCAGTCTCTTTATGACAAGTTCTATGTTATGTGTGTGCCGCTGTGTCTCTGAAATGGATTTCTAGAAGTAGTCTTGCCAGAGCCCAAGGTCAGTGGGTTCACGGGTGGGTACTGCTCTTCCTCCTGAGGGGTTCTGCTGTTTGCATCCTTATGGGGAATGAGGAAGAAGTTGGCCCCCATATTCTCAGCACTGCAGTCCAACATGGAAGGTTTAGACTTTTGGCAGTCTAATAGGTGGGAAAGAGTAACTCGGGGTACTGTTATGCATTTCTCTAGTTGTGGGTGTGTTCCAGTAACGTTAGGATTTTTAACACTATTTTTATTTTCTTTCATGAGCCTGTCTGCTCATGCCTTTGGTTATACTTTACTAGGTATATTTCTCAGCATCTTGAGTGGGGTTGTTTGTTTGTTTGTTTGTTTGTTTGTTTAATGCATAATATTTCCCCCTTCATCTAAGGTATTTCTAGTTTTGGTTGTGAGCCTAGCCTTTAATGGCTGAGCCATCTCTCCAGCCCTATTTAACGTAATTTTAGATGTATGTTTGTCTTTTATCTGCACTGTGTGGTGTTAAACTCCGTGCCTCACATACACTAGACAAATACTCAATCATTAAATCATGCCATTTCCTTTCATTTCATCAGTTTCCTCCCTTTTACTGATTCTGGGTTTAAATGAGCTTTTACCAAGATCTTGCTCATTGTCCAATGGTAGGAGTCCTTCCATATTTCTTTCAGTATTTGTACTTATGAATTATTTGATTACTCTCAGATAGCTAGAAAGTTCTCTGTAGCAAGCTACATGTTTATAAACATCTCAGACTTGCAGCTCTTCCTTAACCTGTGGTCCAGATGTTCTACCTAGGGTAATGGACTAGATGTTCTACCTAGGGTAATGGACTAGATGTTCTACCTAGGGTAATGGACCACAGGAGATGGAAGTTAAGGAGTCTAAGCATCCTTACAAATTTAAAAACATTTAAGTAGGCTTAATTCACAACAAATTCTGAGTTTCTAATATGGACAATACGTTAAACCTGCTTGTCCCTGTTGGTAACTCAGAGCACAGAAACTCCCTGAAGTGAAGACACAGGCAGGTTCTTTCTCTCCACATACCTGGCATGCATCCCCTGTCAGGAGCTCTTTGACAGTCACTGGGTTAGAACAGAGTGAAGAAGACAGAAAACTCAGAGAAGGGTCAAGGATGGCACTGGGGTAAGATCACCCTGGGTCTTGTGGATGAGCACTGCGGGGGTGGGGTGGGGTAGGGGGGAGTTGTTGCTAGTATAACTGCTTCTCAGAAGGGGCAGCAGAGCGACCATCTGTCTAAGCCCGAGGTAAGATTACTGTAGTTGCCACATGCTGAGGTGTCTGAAGAGAGACAGAGGAGGCTTTCTTAGGGTTCCACGCGCGCGCGTGCGTGCGTGAGTGTGTGTGTGTGTGTGTGTGTGTGTGTGTGTGTGTGTGCTCGGTTCCCCACACAAGCCAGGCTTACAACATGATACTCCACTTTCCCCTCCCCACTTCCAGAGTCTACTCCTTTATTCACACATTGGGCTTCAGCTGGGCACTGAGTCCTCTTTATAAACAGGAGAGAGAGGAGTCTTTGCCTTCATGGACTCAGGTTTTAGAAACAAGGAAGATGAACTAGCCAACTGACTAACCAGTCAGCCAACTAACTAACTAACTAACTAATTAACTAACTAACTAACTAACTAACTAACTAACTAAATGCATGTCAGGGAAGTGTAAGTACCAAAATCCGAATTCAATAAGAAATCAGGACATAGGGAAATAATAACTGTCAGAGGGTCACACAAGTTTTATGTGAGAGAGTCAGGGGATTCTCACTGATTATGGGGAGAATTAATGCATAACGAAGGCCAGCGGCCTGCCAGATCATGCAGCCCCACCTCTTATTTAGGAATACACCCAATCTGGCCTTTCATGAGCACATGCAGCAGATCAAGCCCCTGCTATGGCGTGAGCTGAGGGTACACAGGCAGAGAAGTTATGTTTTCTACCTTTGAAAAGTCTAAAGTTCTGCCAAGGAGAAAAACATTGTCCAGTAATGATTGAAGCAGTGCACTATTATAGTTGCCATCTTTATAAAGTGGAAGGCATAGTTAGTTCTATGATAGCGCGTAGCAGAGAAGCTGTGCTGCCCACAAAGCCAGGGAAGACTTTCTTGGCAAAGGCTTAGGTACTAATTAAGTAAAAGCGGGTGGTGGAGAACCATCTTTTCTAGATGGGGCAGACCAGGAAGCCTGTCTGACGGGAAAGAGCCTACCCTGTGAGATGGAGAACTTGGAGTTAGAAGCTTGGTGTCAGGTGGACTTTATGAGCTTAAAATACAGAGTGAGGAAGTCATTGATGTGCAGAGTGAGTTTTACTTTGAAAGTGCCCTGTCTGTGGGATCATTGGTCAGCATCTGCCGTCAGGCCATCCTCTGGGCCGGCCTCTGTTGGGTCAATATCTGAGCTCCAAAATGAAGGGGTGCTGGAAGAGGAACATGAGTAGTGATGTGTCAGATACTGGGACAAGAGCAGCGGACTGAGTCCCTCCCTCCCTCAGGCAGGGGCACTTGCTCTGGCCTTAATGTTTCCAGTTTGTCCTGGGAGTCCTGTGAGACTGGAAGACACACTCCTGGCAGCCAGGTCCAGAATGATTTTATTATATTTCTTGTTACCACATAGTAGACTCGTGAAATTTTAAGTTGTTATTAATATGATGTAACATTATTATTCTACTACCCACAGATTGGCCCAATCAAGAAATATTTGGGTCCTATTTTTTTAAACCAAAAACATGCTTTTCTTTGTTTTGAGTATGTATAATGTGTCAGTTCCTGAATGTTGACTTGTATAAACCAAATAGACTTTGATGTGAAGTACACCTACGGTGCGTTCCCAGGTCTCTCCTGACCACTGCTTTATCCCTTATAACCGTTTTTTTTGTTTGTTTTTGTTTTCTTTCTTTCTTTCTTTCTTTCTTTCTTTCTTTCTTTCTTTCTTTCTTTCTTTCTTTCTTTCTTTCTTTCTTTCTTAACAAGTTTCTGAGCCAGAGCTTTCTTTCTCACAAAGTGACAGAAGTTCAAGCTGGCTTAGCAAAAGTGGGTACCAACCGTGATGGCTTATGTGACTGTAAGCTTGGGGAGCAGAGGTGGGGGAACCTGGCTTTAATCACAGCTGGATCAATTAATGCCCTCTGATATCCCTCCCCTCTGGGTCTCAGTTCAGCATTTCTCTGCATTGACTTCATTCTACGATCTCCCTCATGATAATAAAAAAGAAATTCCTTCTAGAATATGTGCATTTTTCTGAATTCTGATTGGTACTGTGGGATGATATACCCACTCCCAACCAGTCAGTGTATCTATATTTATAATATATAAATTATATATAATTCTATATTTATATATTTACATACAATCATATATAATTATAATACATTTATTATGTTAATAATATATTTATATATAAAACTACATAATTCATATTATATTATGATCCAATTATATGATACATATTTATAATATATAAAATTTTATTTATATGTAAATATATTTATAACATATATTATGTAAAAACATATATGTGTTCGGATGTCTGCCACATTCTGAGCCCTTTGGTCATGTTACCCATATCATCATAATATCGTCATCAGGGTCAGCAAAACTGATCCAAGAACTTAAACTCTAAAGGAAGAAGGAAAAAAAAAACCCCAGCTTATTCCATGCTGCTCCACAAGCCCATGAATATGTCTTTTTTTCAGAGAGCTGTTTCCCTGGAGACCGTTTTTACTAGTGGACGTGCAAAGAATTTACCACGGTTGCATGGTGAAGGATCATTAGATGGACCTTTTTTTCTGGTGACAAAGTTGGTTCGGGGGATATCAAAAAGGACCTCTTTTTTAGTGACAATGAATGGCATTCTCTGCATTCACACAGTCATAGGTCAGCCTTTGGAAAGACCTTGCATGCAGCCAGCCCTCATCTGATTAGTCATGGCAGTTAAGACGCACAGGGAGACAAGCGTCCTTTGTGAACTTCCACATTGTCGCTCTTCCTCTCAGAGCTTGGTACAACTATATCAGCTTTGAAATATATAAATCTAATTAAAGTGTGTCTGGCTTTCGAGAGTGGAGGGGAGATCAGGCTCCTGAGCGTGGCGTTCTTACTGGATGCCCTAACCCAAACATGTGTCTTCTTAATCACCTTAAGTCTAGAGCTCAAGTCCTGGGTTGTGGGGTGGCTGACCTACCCTGTGGCTTAAAACTCCAGACTGAGAGGAAACAAATTAATTGGGAAACAAAACCCAGACCTAGGCAGAGTTACCTCCTCGGGGCTGATTTCTCCAAAGATATGCTTTGGTTGCGAAGTTCTTGATAGGACATGGAAGGGATCATAGATGTCCCTGTCGACGTTTTCTGCGATAAAGTAATGAGAAACGCTCGTATTCAAAATGTGAAATGAGGAGTAGCATCCTGTACAGCTGACTACCACTCACATTTCACTTTCTCATGGTAAGAATGTGTATCACAATAACCTCACAGCACTTTTCTTCAGAGACCTATGGAAACAACCTTCAAAAGCAAAAACCTGTGGACCAATGAGATGGCACAGTGGGTAAAGGCTCTTTCCACCAAGCCTGACGACCTGAGTTCAATCCCCAGGAACCACATGCTTGAAGGAGAGAACCAACTCCCTCTAGATGTCTTCTGGTATCCACTCATGCACTATGGCATGCTTGTGCATGAGCGCACACAAATGCACACACAATTGCACACACACATACACACACATACACACATGCACACACACACACACACACACACACACAGAGACAGAGAGACAGAGAGACAGAGACAGAGACAGAGACAGAGACAGAGACAGAGACAGAGAAAGGTATTTTTCTGATTACTGAGTATACTGAGGCTCCTTTGGTCTTTCTGGCTGGACACCAGATACATGAATGGACAAAACTCAGAGGTGAGTCACAGTGGTCCGCGCCCAGTGAAGCAGAGCTAGGTTGTCTCTTCCCAGAGCAGGTGATAGACTTGTGAACATAATAAACTCTTTTATCAGTTTATAAAATCAGTGTATCCCTTTGGCTTTGAGGTGCTTGTTCGCAGCAATGGCATATGATCATAAGATGGGAAAGTATAGTCTCGTAGGTTATGGAGCAGTCAGAGATTATTGTGAAAATACCTTCTGATGCAAATTTCAAGGCAGTGGACAGACCCAGTTAGCAGAGAACTCCAAGATGCTGCAATGGCAGACTGTGTATGTATCATTATTTTCCCAACCTGATGCCTTATAGGCCCTTGACTGCTACATCTGCTTTCCTTGACTGTGGCTTCTCACAAGCTCTTGACATGGTTTCAAAAGTTGAGGACAGGCCACATTCATTTCATTTTAAAAATACAATATACTTTAATATTTTGTAATAAACAAGAATTTCTTCATTTTGAAATTGGGCGACTCATGCATAATTCAAGGATTTATAGGAACTAGATTCCTGGGGATGCCCGGATGACACAACCCAATGATGAGATGCACATTTAAGGATATGAGTAACTTCTGACCATTAGCTTCTCTGTGACTCTGGACATTCATCCTGAGATGACATCAAGTGCCCAAAGGCTGCTGCTGCTGCACAATGGCTGGTGAGGCCATTCTGACTGGGTGGAAGTCGACATCCTTGGAGCATCTCCTGTTACCTTAGGGATTCTGCGTTTCTTCATCTTTCTTACCAAGAAGTCTTCTTCTTCTGCTATCCATGCTGATGGAGTTAAGAAGCATTTTTTTTCCTGATCTTTTCCCCTTCCCGGTCCTCTTCTTACCAGGTCTCAAGAGTTCTTCTGGGAGCCGCTGTTTCCTCTGGTCAGTGCCTTTGGAGTGGTGGGGGGGGCTCTCTTACTGTAACAACATCATCGACCAGAACCACCAGGATGAGTTCAGTAAATTGCAGTTGGCAGAGGACTTCCACAGATCTGTTCTTATCCAAGTTTCATGTGAAATACAGCATCATTATTCTAATAGGATCGTTATTACCATTTTAGATTTACATAAGAGGAACCAGGGTCTTAGGGTCAAGTCACAGGTCTGAGATCAGTGAACTTGGAGGAGCCTGGGAGCTCAGGCAGGTATTCTGAGACAGACCCTGTCCTATTCCAGCTCTGTCAGGCCCTGTCCTTGTGGGTAGACTGAGTGGCTCCTCTCCTTCATGCACAAGTAATTATCATAATGATTGTTGTCATTGTTCACCAGCACGGGTTCGCTCAATGGCCTTCATTTTCTTTTCCCTGAAAATAATTCACTATTCATAGAATAGGATGATGTAATGGGAACCTGCTGAAAAGAACTGTGTTATTTTAAGCCTCAGTTTACCCATTAGTTCTTGGCTTTATGCTTGAAATATAAGAATATAGCTACTGTAATTATAATGATACAACAAATACTTCATTGTTATAATAAATAACAGTGAAGTTTTACAGAGTCTGGTATTTAGCAACTTAATAGGTACTTCAATACAAACTAATTCATTTGAATCTCACAGTTGCCCAACAACACTGAGCAGGCCATACCCCTCTTTCATGGAATATGGAACTGACCTCCAGAGATGTCTGGTACCAGGTCCCAACTCCTCACAAAAAGAAAAGTTCTCTGAGACTTGTCTTCAAGATTTCAGGATTGTTCTGTTCATTTCCCAGTACCTCTTCATGGTGGGAGACAGAGGGATGCACATAAAGCCAGATGCACTGAGTCAAGGTGGTTGTACCCAAGGCTGCGCCCAAGGCCTTTACAGTTCTAATGAGCCCCTGGCTTGTGCATGCTATTTCTAGCTTGTGAGTTATATTTTGAGCAGGTTTGGGGGACGGTGGGACATTCCCATAAAGCTCTAGTTTCATTATCTCAGAAAGGGTTGGTGGGTCCCTACCTCACAGGCTAACAACCCTGAAGGTGATTTGCAAGAGTCATTAAAATTCATCTCAGGCTACTGATGTTATCGCCCGCTGTTGATAATGCAGAATGTAAAACATGCTTGTAAGCTGAAAGAGTTAAGTCAGAGAGTTTCTGGCCCAGCTCCAGGGGTAGCCATGCACATAATGTCTCATGGCTTTGGCTCTCATAAATTTGTGTGAGATGGCAGATAAGGCTAAATGAGAATCCACACCACTGCACTGTCTGTTATGAGTTACTAGAGCAGGCTTCCCTTCAGTCAAGTGTCTCACCTCTTCAACTATGAGGACCATCGTTCTTATGGATGAGCTCTGTCAGTGGCAGCTTCACCCTCTTGGAGTGTGATTGCCCTTCCCCACTGGGAAGTGTTACCAAAAGGGTGAGCAGAGAGGGAAGGAAGTTACTTCAGGTCTCACCCTCGCCCCACTGCACTGTTGGGCTTGCCTGCTTCCACGTGCCTTGGATACAAAGCAGGGCTGAAGTATGTGAGCTGCTACTCATGCTTACTGTAATTCAGAGCTGGCTGGGAAACTTGACAGTGCCAGCAATTGGCAGTGAAGGGTGAAGGAGGTTGAATTGAGGGATTACAAAAACCACATGTTTACTAGTTGGCCTCTGATGGAGGAGAAATGTACCCCACAGGGATTCATTTATTCTTGAGCCCTGGGTCAGAGAGTGTTGGATTTAGGTCCAGGCAGGCTCTATCATCATCATCATCATCATCATCATCATCATCATCATCATCATCATCATCATCATCATCATACTCATTATCCTCATCACCTACAATGTATGACTTTCCTTCTTTTGAACCACGTTTTGTTTGTTTGTTTGTTTGTTTGTTTGTTTTTCTGTAAAAATATTATTGGGATCCCAGGGCTAGGGGCTGGAGAGATGGATCCCAGGTACAGCCTGAAAAAGATGAGGTTAGATCCCTAACACCCATGTAAAACAAAACCAAAAAACAAGTAATCAACTGACCAACAACAAGCACAACAAAAAATAGCTGTAGCTATAATCCCAGCATTAAGGAGAGAGATGGAGGTGCATTCCTGAAGCTCACTGGCCTGCTGGTCCAATGAAAACAGCAAGCTCTAGGTTCAGCAGAAGATTGTTTTAAAAATCAAGGTGGAAAGTGTTCGAGGAAGACACCCAAGATTGGCCTCTGGCCTTCACATTCATGTTCACAGATGTCACACACATCTGCTCACAGAGGGTACACAGCATTCATTCAGACACATGCATATAACACGCACACAAATAATGACGCTCAGTGCTCAGAAACCAGGTAAACAGAAGCCCTTTGAACGCTAAAATTATTCCAGAAGGATTTCTTGCACATGTGATATAAGCCAACCATTATACTAGGCACTGGGCATGGAGTACAGCATGAGGTTGCACTGGAGAAGGCACAGCCCAGTTGGGGAACTCCATGAAGCACGACACAGGTTCCGGGTGCCATTCTAATGCATGTACGAGTGATAGTGTAACTGGGAGACCTTGGCAGGGTGGGAAGACTGTACCCTGACAGTCTGCAGCCTCCCGATTCCCCTCCCTATCCTTTTACGAACCTTCTTAGTCCTCAGGAGCAAATTCAGAAGTCCCCAGATTAGGTCAATGTTCCATGAGCACCCCAGTCTTTGACCAGCTGAGACTGCTAGCTAACTGAAACAGACGGTGGTGGCGGCGCCGCTCTCCAGTCAGCACCCTTCGTCCACCCGAGGCAACGCTCAGGTTTGGAAAGTTACAGGCTGACAAGGCTCTAGAGGTTTGCTCTCTCTCTCTCTCTCTCTCTCTCTCTCTCTCTCTCTCTCTCTCTCTCTCTCTCTCTCTCAAATGTTTTATTTCTTTCCTTTTAGGATCTGTGCCCTAGTTGTTCTGGGAAACTTGTGACCTCTCTGTGTTTTTAATTAGAAGATGTCATTTTCCATGGCAACCTATCTTGATGTCCTAAATAGAGAAACTGTAAAATCAGTTTCCCTACAAAGGGCGCAGTGGTTGGAATAGAACTACCCGAGGAGCACTGGTGCCCCAGCTGGATGTCGCCAGCTCTACTGACGATTCTCCAAGTTCAGGAAGATGATCAGGTCTCCCGGAAAAAAACAGATCTGCACTGGGTCCAGTGGGCTCATAGAATCCAGTCCTTCGTGACTTTGTGGAAGTATCTGCATTTCTGACTGGCATAGGAAGCAAACTATGTCAGCTATGAACTCTGGTGTCTCCAGGGCCCATGGCCAATAGGTGATAACTTACAGAAGCCACAGAAAACATTGATGGGAAACAGTTGAAACCAGCCCAGGCTCCATGGTGACAGGATTTGTTCTGACCCTTTCACCCTAAGGCCCTCCCTCCTGAAGGGATAAATGTCTTCAGGGAATGATGGCGGAAACAGAGAAATGATGCCCCACCCTTAGTTAAACGATTTGGCAGAAAGTGATTGACTTAAGAAAGAATGCCCTGAGTTTTGTAATTCTGGTTTTTCTTCCTTTTTTTTCAGCATCATTTCCATTCAGTTAGACAGGCATGCTGATAAAGGAAAGTCATTCTGACCACAGGGACCATGTTGATACATTTTAAATTATATGGTAATGACATGCTGGGCCCTTCCTCTGCTCATGAACATGAGAAACTGTGGGACTCCTGCAGGGGACACACTGTTGAAAACCCATGAGATGTTAGGCACCCGAAATGACAATTAACAATAATTCGCTGCTTGTCATTTCAGATGCTTATCATGTTCTGGTTAAACCTTTACTGTGGTATCAGCCAGAGCTTGCTCCCCTGCCTAATGTGGGTCAAGGACCACGCTTCCATGCCCTCTCTTCCATATTGACTTGCCGATTCAGAAACTGAAGCTTAGAAAGGCCAGGTAATTCCCAGGGAGAGTGTGGGCTCCAGAGTCCATCAACACCTGCCAGTTTCCTCTTCTCTCTCCACATAAGAGTGTCTGGAGTCAGAGCACTGGATTTCCTATACCGTGTATATTCTCTTCTTGGGCCCTTTGGGGCCATTTCTTTTATCCGAAAAACCCTTCCCTAGGGCATTGCTGGCCAGGTTTGTCCTCACCATGCGGGTCTCAGGTTTTGCTGCTCCTGGGAACTCAGCCCTTGCCCGCTGGCACTCCATTCCATACCTCCCTTCTATTCCTTCAAATTGCCTTTCACTTCCAGAAGTTTCCCCGTTTCTTTATTCTTTTCCTGACTAGGATATCAACTCCATGCTCTGCAGGATTCATTTCCCTCACTCCATTCCCCTTCCACAAAGAATGATGGCTGACTTGGAGAAAGCGCTCAGCTAATTCTTGTTGAATGAGCTGGAGTATAAATGCACTGAATTTTGTTGTCAGCATCCATTGTATTGATAATGCTGCAGCAGCCACCACAGCACCACCGGTAATAGCTGGTGTTTGATTACGAAGTCCACATTGACTTAATGCTTCTTAGCATACAACTCTTAGCAGACAAACATTAATTTTTTTTTGCCCCGTGCTTTATAGAGAAGATATGTGGTATTGGTGTCATAGAGAGGCTGAGAGCCATATAGGAAAGCATTAATATTATCTCAAAATGCAAAAGTGTGAAGTTTTTTGTTATTGAAAGAAAAGATAAACAGTTGACATCCCAAAGTCCCTAAGCCTCCTGATGCCTCTGTTTCCTTTTCACTTAAAAAAAAAATGTTGAAGCATCACAAGAAGTGTCAATGTAGAAGGACTAGACTCTTGGAATCAGTTTTACCTAGTACAGATGCTGCTAGGGACAGAGGACAGGTACCTGCTTTACAGATACCTAGGTTTGAACTCTGACTTTCTCTTCACCACTTTCATGAGTATGGTCAATCTCCTGTCCTGTTAGAGCCTTGGTGTCCACATCTATGAAGTGGGAGGCAGCACCTTAGCCTGCCTTCTTTTTCTGCAGGGGTGCTCTGGGAGGCTGTGAGGCGGGGCTTGGGAAAGCAGTTGAAGTGTCCATCTAACTTGTACTTAGCAACACAGCACAACGAAGAGGTCTTTCCCTACTCCATTGCTCTGCTGAAAACTGTCCAGCACTCGTCTTCTCGAAGGATGTGTGATGCCTGAATGTTTAAACTCTGAGTCTTCAAATCAAGCCAGAAGCTTCACAGGTCACCCGTGGCCAGATGGCTCACTCAGTCTTTGACCTCATTAGAGAAGGAATATCTGGAAAGCAAGGAACGCAAAACAAAACACAAAACAGACGGACCAGAAAAAAGGTCTCAAGGAGAAAATAGAAACTCCTTTGACACGGGAAAAAAAAATAGTGTGTGGGAAGAGAGGATATTGCCAGAAGCACAAGGCAGGAAGAGCCTCAGCAGAGGCAGTATTGGGTGCCAGTAAAGAAGCCATCGGAGCACAGCGTTTCCTTTGGTCCTTGGGGAGGATGTTATGTCTGGGCGGCAAGTTCCTTCCCTAGATCCCAGTAGCACAAACCTGCAGAGATCTTGTCCTCAGGGGGACACATAGGGCCAGTGGGGCAGTATCCCAGTGTCATGAGACAAGGAAGCCCTACTTTTCTGAAGCTCAAAGCTCCAAAGTGCTGCCACAGTGTGATTGTCCAACCATGGCTACTGTTCTCAAAGTCAGTGTTTGCCTGTCTGTCCCCAATACGCCTTGCCCACTCAGCCAGGAGCGTGCCTTACCTTAATACCTGGTTGGTGACTCGTGATTGTACATCAGGAGACTGCATAGCCATGGATCAATCTTCTAAGGATCGTCACAATTACAAGAGACATGTATTGGCTAACTGGATAAAATTCACTAATGACATTGTATGGTAGTCCTTAGAGTAAAAGATTTGTTAAAAAACAAAACAAAACAAAACAGAAACCAACCCACCAACTAACCAACCAACCAACCAACCAACCAAACAAACAAAAAAGAAAACCTTGCCATATATGAGGTACTAGGCCTGTAAATTAGTCAGGATTCTCTAGAGGAGCAGGAACAAGAGAGAAAGTGTGTATGCATACATGTGCATGATTATAAATGGGAATTATTGATTAGTTTCCATGATTGGAGGCTGGATCGTTCAATAATGATCATCCGGCCCCTGCAAAGGCTGAGAGATCATAGCCTACTGGTTAGTGGCACCCATATTCATGGGGGTTCTTGCTCTGTTCACTACTGTCCCATACTTTACTCTTCTCTGAAAACACTCCAATAGACACGTGCAGGGGTGTGCTTTACTGGGTGTGGGGGTCTCTCAATCCAGTGAAGCTGACAGTCAAAATGAGCCATTACAGCTTCCAAGGGTGAGATGGTCTTGGTCTTCAGGTAGGATACACAGGAGTAGAGGAAAGGCAAGAGACTGAAACAGCTTAAAAGGCGCCCACTAATGGAGACTAGCACACTTAAAGGAAGAGACAGAAGTAAGGAAGGCCCCAAGTCGGTACTGGAGAACAGGCAAGAGAACAAGGTCGGAAAAATAAAAAGATTGGAAAACTGAGTCTGGGCAGAGGGAATAAAGAGATATTCTCTCTCTCTCTCTCTCTCTCTCTCTCTCTCTCTCTCTCTCTCTCTCTCTCTCTGTGTGTGTGTGTGTCTGTGCATGTGTGTGTGTGTGTGTGTGTATGTGTGTGTGCATGTGTCTGAT